>WELA01005980.1:764630-778341 GCA_009602735.1 Mesotaenium endlicherianum
GGGGGGGGGGGGGGGCGGGGGGGGCAGCCATGGCTGTCCACCTGTTTGCACGTCACTTCTCTCCCTCTCTCGCGATAGAGGCACCGCGGGTTGACTTTGGGTAATTTTCCTGCCATGCAAGCACGCGCTCCCCACAAGCCTTTCGGTGACCTGTCGGTGGACGTGTGCGGGTGCTGCTTGAGTGTGCTCCTAGTAGCGGTTGGACGGACACGGTACTATGGCATCGGAGCACTGTCAAGTGCAAATGACCTCAGGTTGCTGGCTGCTGCTGCTGCTGATGTGGCTGCATTTCTGAATATTAGGCAATGGGCTGCCCTTGTGCACTCAGAGCTGCGTGTTCGTTTGTGTCTGTGTGTGCGTGTGTGTGTGTGTGCGTGTGTGTGTGTGTGTGTCGCCGTCTGTGTGTGTATGTGTGTGTGTGTGTGGAGAGGAGGCATTGCGCGTGCGCAGATAAGCCTGCACCCGGTGCTGGACAAGACGACGTTCCACCTCATCAACAAGGAGCGGCTCGCCATGATGAAAAAGGTACGGCGCGCCCGGGAGACCCACTACCTCCAGCTCTGGGTGCGTGTGCGTGTGTGTGTGCGCGTGTCCGAGTATGCGTTTGCATCCGTGGGTATGTGTGTGTGTGTGTGTGTGTGTCTGCGTGGGTACACCTGGGCCAGTTGGGGTCCGCAGACTCCACTCCCCCGTTTGCAAGGAAGGCTTCATCCAATTGCCATTCACCACATGCATGCATGCTCTCCTCGACTTCGGACGGGCCGGGGTGGCATGACCCTGGACCTTGATGCTCAGATTCTCCGACGGTGAAACAATCCGCTGGTGACAACGACAACGACAGCGACAACAATGACAACGAAGATAGTGATGATGATGATGGTGACGACGTCGACGACGACGATGCCATTGACAGCAACAATGGTGATAATGACGACGCGCGGGGAATACCATTCCCGCCCGCCTATAAATGTGCCCAGCTCTTGCCGCACCTCCCCAAGGGGCAAGTCGCCGGTCGGCGCGCAGGCGAACAGAGCCGCGAGTCTGGAGAGGTTGAAAGGGGGAAGCGGAGGCGGGGGGGGGGGGGGGCANGATGTCCTCCTCCTTCACCACCACAGGGCGCGCGCGCGTGCTGCCGTCGCCCTGCGCGATGCTGCTCACCGTGTCCTTCTCCCTCCGCAGCGCGATCTGCCGCCGCTCGACAGGCCCGGCCCCCACACTCCGACTGTTAAACCCCTTGCAGGGGCGTGTCCCCTCGTCACGAGAGTGCGTGCGCTCGTTGCCACGCGCGCGTGCAGCCAGCCGGCACCTCCTCCTCCTCCTCCTCCTTCTCCTCCTCTTTCTCCTCGTCTCTGCAGTAAAGCATCTCTCTTTCCCTCTGCCTTTGTCTGCCAGTGCCTCTCCCTCGGTTGTATATGTGCCGCCCAAATGGAAATAGAGTTGGTCTAGATCGCACACACTAAAGGAAAGGGGGGGGGGGGGGGGGGGGGGGCATCCACACGTTGCGGGGGTTGGGCAGGACGCGGTGCTGGTGAACGCGAGCAGAGGTCCCGTCATCGACGAGGTGGCGCTCGTCAACCACTTGCGCGAGAACCCCATGTTCCGCGTGGGCCTCGACGTCTTCGAGGTGCCCACCCCACCCCGCACCCTGCCCTGGTCTGAGTGTGCAAGCCCTCCACCACGTCCAACGCCGCCGGCCTGGCCACCATTGTGATCTTTATCATAGCACGGCCACCTACACTGCCGAAGCGCCAGCAGAGGGCAGCCAGCTCAACTTTCTGCCATCTCAAGTCCAGCAGCTTCACGTTGTTTATCAAGGAGAGGCTGGGTTGGCCTGGCATGGCACCCTTCAGTTCCTCTTTCCATCCCGCTAAGACCTCAGACACACACACACCTACACACACACACGCGTGCGCGCGCGAGCACACACAGCTAGTACCCCTGTGTAACCCCCGCATCTTTCATGCCACAGTGCGCCCCATGCGTGCTGTCCTGTGCGGGCGGGGCGGACGAGCGGGTGAGCAGGCAAGCCTGCACGGCCGGCTCTACCCCGTCATGTGCTGGCTGCCCCCCTCTTGCACGCTTGACACGCGCACAAGTAGCTCTTGAGAGCCGCAAGCGCCCGAGTGCACGGTTCCCTCTCTCCCTATCTGTCTCTTTGTGTTTGTCCCTGAGGTAAGTTGGTGTCTCGACTGAAGGGGGGAAGCAAGGGGGCATGGGTGACGCGTGGCGCGTGTAGGATGAGCCGAAGATGAAGCCGGGGCTGGGCGACTTGCCCAACGCCGTCGTAGTCCCCCACATTGCCTCCGCTTCTCAGGTGCGTCCACCTGTCCTCCACGCGCATGTGGGTGCGTGTCCCTGTCTCTGAGTTTGTGCATGCATGTGCAGGTGATTTTCCCGAGCCTCCCACATTGTCTCTGCTTCTCAGGTGCAACCTATGGTCCTCACGCATGTGTGTGTTTTGTGCGCGTGCTTGGCTACATAGCGTGTGTGTGTCCCTATTTCTGTGTCCGTGCATGCATGTGTGCGGGTGGGTACCCCGAGTGCATGCATGTGCAGATGCGGGTGTCCGCCTTCGTGTGCTGTTGCGTACGCTGTCATGCTCACACGGGTGCTTGCTTGTCTGCTGGTGTCGCCTTGATGAGGTGGCTTCCCTCAAGCTGTCTTTCACGCATGGCACCAGAAAGACAAGTGGCACCACTTACCCGAAGCCACGTGGCGGCGTCCCATCAGCATGCACAGAGCAGCTGACCTTCTTTTTCTTCTTCGGCGCATGTGGCTGTGTGGCTGGCTGGCTGGCTGGCTGGTTGGGTGGTGGGTGGATGATGGCCTCTCTGCATTTTCGCGCTGTCTGTGTTTTGACGGGTGGCTGTGCGCAACGTGCAGTGGACGAGGGCGGGCATGGCGCTCCTGGCAGCTGAGAATGTCCTCGTACGTCCTCTCCCCTCGTCCCAACATCCTCAAAACCCCTACTTTTCACAAAGCGTCTCAAGTCTCTGTGGCCGCCCCTCCAGGGCCCAGCAAACGTGTGAATGTACCGTCTTACATACACACCTATGTGATTGCCTGCTCTTTTGTTTTGCTGCCGCTGTGTGCAAATACTTAGACCACTGGGAGCTGGGCACCTCATGCTAGTCGCGGCAGTGGCTGCTCATTGGCGGGGGGAGGAAAACGGCAGGAGCCGGGAGCAGCCTCCGTTTCCCACTCCAGCATGTCATATATCGTATTGCACAAAAACAGCTATATGTGTAAACGGCTTCTCGCAATCACGAAGGGCCAAGGGCTCCCTAGAGTGGCAGCTGCTGCCTGTAAAGTCCACTGCTACTGCTGTTGCTGCCAACTTTTCTGCTGCTACAGCTGCTGCCACTGCTGCTGTTACTGCAACAGCTACCACACTAGAACTATCCAAGCCTGCTTGAGAATAGCTCCACATGACTCAACATAAAGGCCACCTGTCGGAGGGGGAACGCCATGTGTTGCTGTGGCGTGTGTTGGCGGCTGGGACAGGAATCCCTTTCTTCAAAAGCAAATGCCGTGCGTGCATACACACACACACAACACACACACACACACACACAGATCACACACACACACACACACACACACACACACACGCATACACGCATTATCAGTGTTGCCTCTCATTGATCACAAATATCCATGTACAAACATGCAGGTATTTGAGTGTAAGCACACATGCAAAGTAGACAATTGTGTGTGTGTGTGTGTGTGTGTCGTTGGTTCCATGCCATCACACGGAAAGGCCTTTGACATCTTCTTGGGCCACATTTTAAGGAGACACGCAGGCAGGCCTCCAAGCTCCCGCACTCAATTTCTGCAGAAAAACGAAAAGGAATCTACAAGCATGGATATGCTTTAATTGTATAACACTTTTCTCCCCTGGGTGTGTGCTGGCGGGCTCAGGGCAAAATCAAGGGCTACCCCATGTGGCACAACCCCAACGATGTGGCACCCTTTTTGGATGACGCCAGCGCCCCCCCGGCTGCATGCCCCTCCATCGTCAACGGAAAGGCTCTGGGTGAGTGAGCAACCTCCCGCGTGCCCCTTGCGCTCCCCTTGCGCACTCTTTGCGCTTCCCTTGCGCGCTTCTTGCGCTCCTTCCATGAGCTTTTTGTGCTCCCCTTGGGTGCGCTCCTTGCGCTGCCCTCGTGCTCTCTTTGT
The DNA here is from genome assembly GCA_009602735.1 of Mesotaenium endlicherianum. Lineage (NCBI taxonomy): Eukaryota > Viridiplantae > Streptophyta > Zygnematophyceae > Zygnematales > Mesotaeniaceae > Mesotaenium > Mesotaenium endlicherianum. The sequence continues at coordinate 768,810 of WELA01005980.1, forward strand.
GCTCCCCCCGTGCGCGCTCCTTGCAATCTTCTCGCGGGCTCTCTGTGGTCCCCTCGCGCACGTCTCGCGCCTATTCTTGTGGACCTTCCGTGCTCCCGTCCGGCGCTCCACCGCTCCTGTGCAAACCTCTGCCTCTAGAAGCCTCCCTGGGAGGAGCCTCCCCTCTCGTTATCTTCACCCTCCCTTTGCCTTCTCTCTTCCGGCGCCCTCCCGTAGAGGAAATGCCCTGCTCGTTCGCCCTTCTCCTGTTGTTGTGCTCCTCCTGCTGCTGGTTGTAGCTCCTCTTCCTCCTCCCTGCTGCTGTTCCTTTCCAACAAAGCCCAATGAGTTGCTGTGCCAAAAGTGCACGCTATGCTGATGCTCTGCTTTTTATCTGTTTAGCGCCTGTTGTATCGTCTTTGCGTTGGAAAGAAGTAAAGCATCTTCTTTCAGGCCTACTAAGGAAGCAGGGGAGTAGGATGGGAGGGGGCTCCTATGAGAGTAGGTTTCTGTGATTAGGGTAGGGCGTGTGCGCCCCCTGCAAAGTTGTGCTTTACTGCTGTTTCAGGGGAGACTAGGGTGATGAAATTAATGGGGCAGTTTTATTTCAAGGGTTGATGGGGTGGACGGATATTTAAAGGGTCAATCTCTTCTTTCCACCTTTTTCTTTTTGGATATCTGGACCTTCTACCGGCCTGCGTAAGGTTGTCTGAAGGAGCACCTGCCAGTCATCAACATGTTGTAATATGAGGTGTTCCGGTCTGCAGAACTTCTGTAATGCCTTATGCATATCATGCAAACATCTTGTCCTCCACATTGGTACAGTTGTTGGAGCTTCAGCTTAAATATAATGTATATATCTGTCAACCTAGTTCTACTCATGGCTTATAGCCTTGATGCAGAGGGCAAGGTAGTAGACAGCCAGTGTGGGTGGCAGGCTTGCGAGCGCCAATAGATGCCAGTTGGCTGTCTCTCGTAGAAACTAACACTTCTTCCTATTGTTGTGTTCCTTAACATGGATGTTATGGACTTGGGCAATTGGCATTGCCGTACAACAGGGCTCTCCACTTCAAAGCCAAGCCTCACCTCTAAGATGTGATGGGAGAAAGCTTCGCTTGTATCCATCACACTCTAAATGTGCAGAGGTGGTGGGAGCATCTGTTTTCCGTGACAATGTGTTCAGCATTTATGATGACCAGGTTGCAAATGCCAAAACCGGTCACGTTGGATTCAAAGCCTCCCTCAGCTTGAATTCTGGTTCATATCAGCTTAAAATGGGGACTTGAACAATGTAGTGAAAGAAATCACCTAGGAACAGGGAAATCCCAGTCCTTTGTGTAGCATAATGTATATTGTGCATGTGGCTGATCGGCATAAATTAAGCTAGGACTGGAGATTAATGCAGGAGTGATCATTAGTCAATGTAGAAAAAGTACAGAAACACCTGGTCAACTTCCTAGTGTACCCCAAGTCTTGATTAACTGTTTCTGACCCCGTTTGCCACGTCCAAGTGTTTGACATGCAATTGATGTGCCATAAGTAACTAATGAATGTTCTAACCCCGGTTATGCTAGCTGTTATCATCGTCATGACTCGTGGCCCTGGCTGTATGCGTCCTCCCCATTCTGTGCATCAAACGAGTCTTCAGCACATGTGTCCAAGTACTGCCTCCAAACCTCGTCCCTGCCATCAATAAGCTGCAAAACCATCACAAATACTTTTGAATTTGTCAATAAGCCACCGCACAACTTAAGGTCCAGAATGCCTAGCGTGTGCAAAGTTTACCTGCCTAAAGTCATTATTCAGCACCACAAGCAACCCCAGGTGAGTTTACATGCGCATAGCTTCTGATCTTAAGATTGTGGAGGAGAGGTAGTCATTATCATTGTACATATCCTTTCACTCAACAACATGCAAGTTTGTGCAATGAACGTAGTATCTGCAGGACGTGACGTAGTTTGTTGGAGGCAGACAGGGCGGCATATTTGTGGCTGGAACAAGGTTTCAAAGAACTGGCAGTCTACTGGCGCTGCTAAGTCCTATTTGTGTCTTGAAGGACGCGATTTTTTTTGATTACATTATTGGATGAGATAATGTTTATTGCTCATGCTCTTATTTGAGCTCTGAGCACGTCTGTCAATCAATAGAGAAGCGGAGTGGCACTCTTTGAATAAAAGTCTGATCATCAGTAGCTGAGTGATTATCCATAACGTCTTGTTCAAGGGTTACAAATGACAGGCTTTGCAAACAAATGCAATGAACACATAAAATCTCCAGGCTTCTCACTTAATACCTCAATAAAGATGAGCACACATCACCAGTCACCTATTGGACATTCTCACTAAGTTGTGGTAGTGGTCCAAAGGGTCCCCAAGCATGGCTTACCCTGTGCAACTGCTCCAGCTCCTCTCGCATTAACGTAATCTCCAAGCTCTTCTGCTCCAAGTCTTTCTCCAATTTACCAATAAGGTCTTCCTTATCTGCCAGCTGCCTGTAAAGGATCACATTCTGAGCCGAAGCTTGAGCAGCTCTTGACTGCTGTTCATTCAGATGATTTTCCAATAGATGAGGACTTCCTCCTGTACTACCAGTACTTCCACGTCCAGGCCATTCCTTGGACATACTAGACCCCCTTCTCTGAACATCAATGGTAAGGCCATCTGTGCTGTTCTGGTCATTCTCAAGAAGGGCAAATTTCTCCTGCAGCTCGTATTCTAAGATAGTAATCAACTCATCTTTGGCTGCCAGTTGCCTGTACAGAGTTCCCTTCTCTGCTGATGCTCGAGCAGCTCTACTGTGCTGTTCTTTGAGGTAACTTTCGAGCAGATGAGGACTGTTTGGTCCACTGCTTAAATGACTACTGGCTTCAGACAGCCTTGTCCTGCCTTTAAGTCTCGGAGTCTCGGTTAGGAGGTCATCATTTGTACCCTGTTGTTCCCTGGTTTCGAGGAGTAAATATTTCTCGTCAAGCTCTTGCACCAAGGCCGTGATAAGATCGTCTTTGTCAGCAAGGAGTTTGTGGAGCTGGTGCCTTTCAGCAGATGCTCTTGCTGCTCGGGTCTGCTGCTCCTTGAGATGAGTTTCTAACAGGTGAGGGCTCTCTTGCTCCTTTTCTTTAACCTCAGCACCAACCTTCAGTTCAGACAAGTTGGATTTACTTCGTGGAATTTCTATTGATAACACATCACCGCGCCCTCTTTGGACTCTTGCCTTCTGTTCATTCCCCGTCCCGCATTCCTCTCCATCAGATGCCTGCTTAGCTATTGAAAATGTTTCCGCAGTTCGTGAAGACTCTCCGCTGGTTGCCATTTTTTGACCGGACTTAACAGCTGGCGCAACTTTGTCAATCGAAAGGATCTCAAAGGAATTGGAAACCTGATGAAGTGCAGCCATAGCTTTGCCAAGATGGTCAAACATTCTATTCATTCCAAGCTCTGGCAGGTCATTTGTGTTCTCCTTGACAGAAGCAACTGTTGCAGGGTCATGAGCCCTTGCATTCTGACCATCTGGTTGATAATGTTTGACACTGCTCAAACTACTTTCTATCCTCATAACCCTCCTTTTCACAGAACTTTCTCTGCAGGGTGTGTCATTCTGTTGACCACAATCGTGCTCAAGCTTAAGTAGCCCTTCATTCTTGGTATCTGGTATGTCTTGCAGGTTGTGCTGATCAGCCATTGTTCTGCTCTGCGGTTGAATGTCCTGGACAAGCCCCTGAGCTAGTTGCTCTTCTGAAGTCATCATAGTGACCCGTTCTGAAGCCAGAGTAGCTTTCTCGCTTGTTTTACTAGTCTGTTCGGGCTGTTCATGCATGCTATCGTCACCTGGAATTAGTGCATGATCACTGATGGACTGCAGGGCACCATCTGTACCCTGTGGATTTCTCTGACTTACTGAAGCTGCGGGCTCTTCTTGGGCAGTAAAGTACAACTGATTTGGGGGAAACAAATGCAGATCTTTGGCTCTGCTACGCAGGTCTGGTGAGCTCTCCGCGTGATCAACATCCAGACTAACACAAGAGAAACAGCTAAAGAGGCCTTTATTCCGTGCTGGCAACTGCTTGTGCTTTGCCATCTGAGCACCCTCTATGGTTTCATTAAGCAGCTATGCTACCACAGCTAACGTGTTTCGATCTTCTGTGGGTGATTTGAAGCTGGAGAAGCTTGTCCTGCATGCAACGAGCACTTTGCTGAACTCAAGGTATTTGAGCAATTGGACTATGCTGAAGGTCTTACTCCCTAAGATAGCTTGTTATCAGGACATCCTCAATGCACGAAAACCTAGATGCCTTGTCAAAGCGGTTGTCAGCTCTAATTCATGAGCACTCGTGAGCATCCTCTCGTGGAAATGGAAGGTTCAGTAATCTTTATGATACTCACGGTGTAGATCGATCAAGTGGAAGAATCCCACGGAGGAGATTATCCAGGTAAGGGTTTGTTGCAGGCTCACTTTAATACATGAAGTTTTCAGGTGATGGAGAGGAAAGTGGCTCCAGTGAGCTAGCCTTTAAGCTAACATGATTTCTTGCATTTGGTTACTTAATATATATGATGGTGTACAGACAGCTTAAAAAAAAACCAAAAAAAAAAGTACCAGAAAATCAATATGTTTAAGCATCAGAGTGAGACTTCAGCGCATGTACAAAATCTAAGCTCCGCACGAACAAAGCTCAATCAGGGTGACAGGTTGTTTCAAAGTGCTTCTGAGCTCTGTTTTCTGTCGACACCTGGATGCGTTACTCTCACGGTGACTGGGTCAAAATATGCATGGATGACATGAAATCGGCTTACTATAATATTTTCCGAAGGACTTCTTAGGATGCTACCATGCTACCATGCACACCTGCGGACCGTAGCGGAGTGAAACCCAGGAGTGCATGATTCTGATTTCGAAGGCCGTGGAAACTGGTGAAATAAAAAGGCCTTCCAAGTTTTGATTTTTGCACCGGCAACGCCTGTACTGTCGGGCGCGTCTCGAAGGGACCTCGATACCGCTCGATGCAACTCGTCTTGGGTGCTTTATAAGCTCCTGTTTGAGCGCCATTGAACAAAATGCATGACAAAGCAGAAACGTTAATTACGACTGTGGTCCTCTACGGCAGTTTACCGAGTCTCTTGGTCATGGCTGGTCCAAGGCTGGGGAGTAACGAAAAAGTAACCGAATAGGTGCTGTTGCATGTTTTAAGTATGATTGTCCGGATAGCGCCATCGAGAATATTTGTGCCAACGACGTGCTTACCTCTTTGGCAAAGTGTGAATGTAGTCTCCTGTACACGACGGTTTGCCACACTCAGGCAATTCACAGGCTTATCCTCGAGAAGTGAGACCTATATACATAATGCTTGCCGTAATGGGAAAGGTTTCAGCAAACGATATACTTTCAGCCCAGGAGAGCCTGCATATTTTTCTAAAAGTGCCAGCTTGAACGTGCTGGTGGCTCGCAGGTAATGTGATCTCTGATGACAGTTGGTGAAAGTTTGATGTTCATGAATCATAGTTTGACATATCTCGGCTGGCGTCGAGTGGAGCTGTGGTGAAAAACTAGGAAGTGGTGCATACCTATCAATTTGTCAATGTTCCTAAGCGTCGAACGATGTGTTAGCCAGCTTAGAGGATATTTGAAGTGGTTTATGTCACACTGGTGTTCTATTGCTTCGCAACAACACCAGAATTAAATCCTTGTGCCCTGCATTCAAGTATTAGTGGTCCTTGAGATAGGAACATTGTCGATGTTAAACTTCTATAGACGCTTAAGCCGTTTAAGAGGGATCTTCAAGCCATCAAAAGAGAATCATGACGCGTCTGGTCTTATAACTGCTGCTGATAGAATCTACAATCAGCTGTCACATCCTGATAAAGTTTTACCCAACAGTAAGTTTCTGAAAAACTGTGTATTTCATGACACCAATGGCCTATCAGAAGAGCCCCCTCCTTCGCCTTCAGGCAGCTGCAACAACTTGAATGGCTGCAGCTTGAGGGGCAGCTCAGCCGCGCAATCTCCAGAGACTTCCACCACCACAGAGAGTCCTGTGAAAGCTTCCGAAGGTTCTGGCACTGTCGTCAGCAGTGATGTCAGCGTTGACGTTGAGCTGTCAGAGGAGCTGGAGCTGGCACTTGTTTCCGACGGCCTTGCTGCCATCCAACCTTCCGATGGTGCCTCAATGCCATCGGAGGGTACAGCTGTCCTCATCGGCATCGATCCAGATGTCAGCGGCGCCTTGGCTGTTCTCAGACGAGGCGACAGCTCCATTGACAGCGTCGTGGAGGTGAGAGCCGAGGCTCTTGAAGTTATTATACGATCTCACACTTAACTCCGTAGTTCTTGTCTCCATCAAGTTTTTTCTACCACAGACCTTATAATTCTGATGTCTCTAGGCACCAGGATAATTGAAGGTGGTGCTTGTCGTGAGCATTGTTACTAGGAGGAGTCAGATAACCTCTTGGAGTTGTTTGGGGCTTCTCCCTGGCCAGGCTCACCTAGCAAATGGGCAGCCAGGGAGTACCTGATGCAGCTCCCCTGGTCCGCCTTGTTTTAAAGGTCAGTGTGTCTCCAGGCTCATCGAACTCGTCGGGACGCGCTCAAGAGTTGGTCAGATTATGTGCTCAAGAATTGGTTGGAACATCTGCGGGGGGAGTGGGGGGGGAGAGGGGGAGGGCAGGTCATGGACGTGCCGGCCCGGGTGGAGGAGACGGGCGGCAAGAAGCGCAGGCGGCACGACGCTGCCGCCATAGTGGCCATGCTCAGAGAGCTCGACGTTCCTGCGGGTGCTCATCTGACACCTCTCTGCTCATCATTCTCTTCTCCCCCACCCCCCCCCCTCCTCCTACTCCCCCTTCCCTGTGACTTGATCTACAACCAGCAAGAAGCATCCATGGTCATCGTCAGTCATAAGATTCAACCTTCCCTTCCCTCCATGGCTCTCTTTCTTCCTGGGGGGAAGGGTGGGAAAGAGGGACGGGGTGGGAGAAAGGGATGGAGGAGGAGTGGGAGGAGGGGGAGGGGGAGGGGGAGAGGGACAGCGGTAACAAATGCAATACACAGTAGTGTAAATGCATGAAGCAGTAGCAGTTGGTGGGGCCAGGGGGGCTCACTCCTGAGGAGCCGGGCAGCGACGAACGCATGAATGCGCCAGAGGAAGCGCTCGAAGCACAGCACGATGACAGCTGTCAGCAGGAGCTCCAGGTAGGTGTCGGGCAGGTCTATGCCCCAGCGCTGCAGGCCGCTCTTGGGCTGCCTGAACGTGCGGGCCCAGCTGATATGGATGGGCACGATGAGGAGGGCGAGCAGAGAGACAACGGTGGAGGCGTTGAGGAAGTACTCGCGGGCAACCTCCAGCTGCGTCTGCGGCTTCACTTCCTCCTGCTGCTCTGCCAGCTTGCCACTTGGCAGGGCTGCGGGCGGCGCGTACTTGGCGAGGATCTGAGGAAGACCCGGCGGCGCCGCGGGAGGACAGCAAGGGTGAGGGAGAGGAGAAAAGAGGAGGAAACGGGAGGAGAGGGGAGGAGGAAAAGTGGAGGAGCGAGGAGAGGAGAACAGAGGAGAGAAAAGGGGAGGTGAGAGGGGGAGGAGACAAGAAGGGAGGAAAGAGGAGAGGGGAGGAACAGGGAAGGGAGAGGAAGCTACGCAAAATAAAGGGGGGGAGGTGAAGGGAAGGGAAGGGAGGAAATCCTAATTGCTAAGTGAGACAGCGCTTCATGTGGGTTCTTGCAAAGTTCATTCATGTGTACGGTCTGTACCGCAAATGCACACATAGCAGTAAAGATATAGGCGCCAATTGAATCCCTAGTGCATATGGAAACCACGTATGTGAGTGGCTCCAAATACATACATATCAGGTGCATCATGTGTGACATGTTTGTGATATCCATCAATGCACAGCGCAACACGTGCACGTCCAACTCATTTGGATACTCCTTAGCCAAGATAGGTATGATCCAACTAGGCATGTATCTGGGTCATCAAATGCACGACGAGCACCAAGACCATGCAGACTGCCCCGCATGCGCTTCCTCCTCATCCCCCTTGCTCCGTGGACCCTTTCATCACAGAAAATAAGACCTCAGACAAGGGACACACTAGCCCCAACCCCACCCTAACCCTANGGGGGGGGAGAGAGAGATTTGACTCCACTAGGCCCGACCAGCTGAGGATGCTCACGCCATCACGTCGCTGCTTCTATGGTGCCTCCTTGCTGGATGACAGGCAGCGTGGCGTACATCGAGCGCTGCCTCCCCTTCCCAAAAGACGGCAAGCAGGTGAGAGGAACACACATGCGCACACTTGTACACGTACGTGCACGCATGTGCGCGCAGAGGAAGCAAGAGAAACACGCACAACGGCGACGCACTTCCCTGATGCAAGATAAGGAGCGGGTTTGGCTGAGGCCTCTGCTGTGTATAATCTGCGCACAATCATGTTGCTGAGAGCTCCTGGGAGTCGCGCATGCATGCACGCACGCACGTACGCATGCAGTCGAACTCGCTTACTCAAGCTTCAGCCTGAAAACGTCGAGCGTGTGTGAGCAGGGGTGGTACGGAGCCGGGTACGGCTACGGAGTGTGGACGGGCGTGCTGGCAGCGGCCGGCTTCACGGTGATCCCCGTGGCGGCTGCCTCGTGGAAGCGCGCTCTCCACCTCTACGGCCGCCACATCACCAAGGTGGGAGGAGGCATCTCCGCATGCTGCTGCTGCTGCTCCTTGAGGGAGTGCCGCTGCTGGTGCTGTGTGCCAGAGGTGGTGCCACTGCTGCTGGTGGCGGTGGTAATACTCGTGCTGGTTTTGGTGCTGGACTGGTGCTACTGGTGCTGCTGTTGCTGCTCGTGGTGCTGCGTTGACTGGGGGGGGGCGGCAGTTGCTGCTGTGCTCCTGGCCGGCCCGGCCCTGCGCTGGGCTGGTTTCGCATCTCGCTTGCTGGGCTAATTGAGCAGCTGCATGCTTGATCGTGTGTCTCCCCTTGGTGCTGCCCTTGGTGGCCTTTGTGCCGCCTCCATGAGCCTCTGCCTCTCTCTCTATCTCTGCCTCTGGTGCCGTCTCTGGGGCTGCATGACTGCGGACAGCACATGCTGCATGCCACCTTGTTAAACACAAATGTATTGGCATACACATGCAGAAGGAACATGTGTATGGGGTAAGTAAGAAAAGTGTACGCGTCACAAATATTAGAAGACACATAGACGTATGCATGTAGCCGTGCAGATGTATGTGTTCGTGTATGGGTATGTAGGTCCATTTGAGCTCGTGGACGTATACATGGACACGGGTCGAATGGAGTGTTCCCAACCAGCCAGCCAACCAGCCAGCCAGCTTTTCCTCGAGCACTTGAAGTCGTATCCCTTCCACACGCCTGCGGGATGTTTGGATTCTGCTGGAACAGCACAGCAGGACGGGTGTCCCATTTGATTCAGAGAGGCTGCAGGCTGGCTGACAAATGGCACGACTCCGCGTGCTGTGCTCCGGTGGGAACAGGACGACAGTCGCCACCTGGCTGCTTCCCTGTTCCCGGGAATCGCTGGCCAGCTCAAGCGCAAGAAAGACCATGGTTTGCCCCCCCCCCC
>WELA01005980.1:791908-806326 GCA_009602735.1 Mesotaenium endlicherianum
CCCCCCCCCCCCCCCCCCCAAAAACAAAAAAACTCGAGACAGACCCCTGAAGACCTTGAAGGCAATTTCCAAGAACCACAGAGCCTGCCAGGGTGCTGCTGGCAGGCTCTGGAGCTAAACTCCCAAGGCTCTCCCCAATAAGACACATGCATAGACAAAGATGCAAGGGCTCCTGAGGGGGGAAGAGAGAGGTGGGATGAGAAAAGGGGACGGGTTGCGATGTTAGCCTTTCTTTTTCACCTTGTCGAGAGCATTCAAGTCGTGCGCCCACGCCCGCATGACGTAGGGGTCATTGACGGCGGTGCAGATGATGGTGTCCACGCCCTTCTGCTTGAAGCGGTCCACGTTCTTCAGGTAGCTCGGCACGTGCGCTCTCGTGCACACGCCCGTGAACGCTCCCTGCCCGCCCACCACCATGGCGGCGATGCGCCAGTGGTACCAGTTTGTTGGAGAAGATGAAAGTAACAAAGAGCATGACATTCTCCAAAGTGATCACGAATGTGTTGCTTCCGGTATTTAAGGGTGTCGAGGTGTTCGTGGCATGCTAATGTTGAGCGTCGGCACGTCCTGAGGAGGGACACCAGCAAGCTGTCTGTCAAGTTTCAACAGAGAGGTCACTTGGATCCTAGAAAACTTGAAAGACGTCGAAATGGCATGGCAGAGCCTCACTCCAGCCCGGAAGATGTGCCACCAACTCAGACAGGCCTGGGCGCAGGGGGGGAGAGGGGGAGAGAGAGGGGGAGAGGGGGAGAGAGGGGGAGAGAGAGGGAGAGTCCTACCGGAATGCCGAAGATGACGACTCGCTTGCCCTGCAGGACCCCAGCCCAGCCCACCTCCCACAGACCGCATGCGGTGCCACAGCAGCCGTCAGAACATTCGTGTAACACCCGGGCAGCGACGTCCAGCGGAATGGAGCGTGCATGCGCTTCTCTCGGCAGGAGGAGGTTCCAGAAGGTCTTAAATTTCACCGAAGGGCTCAAAGGGCGCCTTGGCATCGTTGGCTCCACTTAAACGGCAGTCATGAGGCAAGATTTGTCTGTATTTAATTTCAAATTTTCCAGAAAATGAACACCCTCAGCGGGCAAGCATATAGCTGCTCTCCCTTCAGTTGCAAATGACACTGCAGTGTGCTCCAGTAAGGAAAAGCAAAAACAATGACAAAAATGAAAAAACAAGAGCAGGAGAAACAAATCAAAACAAAACAAACAACATAGAAGACGACAAAGACGGCAAACAGAGGCCTCAGCTGGGAATCACAGGGGTGCACTCAATCCTTTCCATTTGCCTGCAACGGTCATGGTAACTCAGGTGCTCAAGGACGCGTGCACCATGGCTGCATGCAGTTGCAGTGCCCCCCACCTTGAACACGTCGTCCATGGATGACCTGGAAAAGCTAGACGCTATCCCCTCATCCCACGTGCGCCCCTTTGCCAGTGTGGTTCCCTTGAGGGACAGCAGGTCTGCCTCGTGCCCCTTTGAGATGAAGATCCTCTGCAATCGCGGAGACATACGCGTGCTTTAGAACAAATGCAAGCACAGAAGGAGAAAGTCTCTTGCTCTCTCCGATCAAAAGGCAAGAAGTGTCAGTGACACACGTATATATGTACAGTAGTGGTGCACATGCGACCACCTGTTATGTGAGGCATGACAGGTGTTCCTGGCAGTGCGATATCTGGAGCCATTATAGATTTCTGTTTTTGAAAAGGGGCCCTGTAAACATATGCTTAAATCTATCATTTGTGAGTGCGCACACACCACGCACACCACGCGCACGCGCACGCACACACGCACCCACGTATGTATGTATAAATATATAGATGTACATATACATACATACATATAAATTTATACATATAAACACATATATCGACATCTAGATTATGTAGATGTTATATATATAGACACATATATCGACATCTATATGTGTATGATATCTGTATTTGTCTACATCGTGTGCGTACACTATTGTTAAGTCCAACCTGAGAAGCACACGTATTTGTGACCCAAATGAATAGACCAGGGGGCAGCCGCAAATAAAGTGCAATACTTTTTCTTGTAACTATGTAAGACGCCTGCACCGCGTCTTCTTAAGCCTGAAAGGGTCCTCTGATGAGTACTCTAAAATCTGGGAAAAAAAATGCAGGAGAAAGAATTTGCACTTCAATCTTTTTTTACCAACTCCAACCCACTACACCAAAATAGAAACCGAGATGCTGTTTATACTGTTAAGATCTAATCAAATTCTTTTAACCGATTATCCCTGCCTGGAGTCAGGCACTAGTCACAACTTTCACCTATAAAAGTCCGAAATATTACACATGCCACTTTAATTCCAGGTTCGAAATTATTTTGGGCGAACTCCTCGGCAAGGAGAACAGTCACTATCAGAAGTTCTCTGCTCTACGCCAAGTACATGTCTCATACTGGACATGAAGTGTTTGCTGGTCAGTGGTTGCTAACCTCGGCCTGTTGGGCAGTCTTTTGGACAGAGTGCAGGACTTGCTTGAGAGCCATACTCAGCCAATTTATTGGATGCTTTTGACCTCCAGAAGCAGCTGCAAGCCCACAAACTATGTGCAATTATGAGGAGCAAAAGACATATTTTGACCAGGGTTTGACCCGCCGTCGCACAATGTATGTCCCTATACTGCTTCCCAAGGCCATCCTTATGACTTCCTAGGATCCAAGAGCATCAACACACTTCTATATATTCCATAACAAGAACGGCCCGTGGTATGCAGAACTGTGAACATTCCTCATCAATTATATTAGCAATTGTCGCAATGTTTTTGCTCGGGTGTACGGTAAATAAATTTAGATGAGTCACCTTGTCAAGGTACGTGTGATTAGATGACGAAAGGCAACTGAGATTGGGACACTTACGGCGAGAAGAGTATGCGAGAGTTCCAAGTGAAGGACCTAAAGAGGTCAGCTAGTTCAGAGCCCTTACAGAACTTGGCAGACACTACAAGCTGGTATAGTCGGAAAGTATTGTTGGAGGGAGGATTACTCACGAAGCAGGTCAAGCGATGAGTAGCGACAAATCTCTCTTACAATTTCAGGAGCCCCCGGTAGGAAACATGCAATTGTGACAAACAGTGCACAACATAATTTGCAACAAGGAGAATTATTTCCATACAAAAAAGTGGTGAGGAAACTCGTTGGACCTTTGTGGGGGTCCAGGTATCCACCAAGAAAGTACAGCTTTTAAGGCGGCCATCGACAAACAAGTGGATCAAGAACATGAGAAAGACCTTCATGGGCCCACATGGCAAAGAGCTGAAAAATTGGTCCCCCAGTGCATACTGCTTATGCGACTGATTACGCACCCACTAGCAACATGTGATCGCATATACACGAGGATGTTAAAGTGCCACTTGAGCTGGCTTGAGCCTGGTCGAGTGCTCGAGTGCTCGAGAAAAAAACGTGCAAGGAGTAGCCTGGTGGCAACAACTGGACAATAGCTACTTTAAGCAAATTTTAGTCGAGTTTCAGGAAGAACCATTACATTTTATTTGGAAAATGTACGAAAAAGCTCAATCCGTCAATAAAAGTCCGCAAAAGTCAACACCTGATGTCCAAAAGTACTTCAGAATGGTTCAAACTTCGAAGTCTCCCTCGTTGTTCCACCTCCATCTAGTCGCAAATATACTAGATTATTTAGAGTGACTTGCAGGTAACATAAACCGACTATTGTGTCGGTCATCAGCTTCAGCTCCATTCAGATTGATCCAGATGCACCAGATAGCAGCATTTTGTGCCACTAAACGCAGCTTAACATGGACTAGAGCATTTAGTAGCACTCCAGACTGTACTCCAGAGTGCTCTATAGAGAGTGGTCTGCTGATTTCAAGTCGTGCAAACAGGCTCCACAATTTGCTCATATGTTGAAAGCTTGTTTTGATATTCTTCTTTCCCTACGAACTTTGCTTGATACTACATTATCGGTTCATTAATCGCCAAGGACTTTGCTCGTATACAGTTGACAAGGTATATTGACGATCTTCGCTCGTTTAGCAGCACCGTCCACTTCTAGCTGTTGCTTTCTTATGTCCTATTGCTTAAATGCTGAAGCATGTCGTGCGTTCCAGCATTGTCAGCAGCTTCTGGCCCACGTCAAATCCATGCATACGTGTTGCGTCCATGGTGTTTGTGTGAATAATTTCGCTGTTGTATTGCTGTTCGTGAAGGGTTGTCGAATCTGGAAGGCACTTTCTACCTGACTTAGTTACACTGACTTAGAGATCAATATAATTTATCCTGCTCGATTTTCCTGGAACCTGATCATGGACGTTAGGTACTTTTGTAGGTGAAAGGGATCTCCCACATTTAGAAGATAATGGCCCTTAAGCAAGCTTTGCGAACTGTGCAGCGGACAGCACAACAGGCCGAGGTACAAAGCATTGTGCGCTATAAAGGGTTCAAACTCTTCACCTCCTAACATGCTGCATGGGGGCAATGAAGGAAGGATGGTTAAAAATTCGCTAAAGAGGCCTACTTATTTGCTCGGCTCCCTTTGCGTTTTTATGAACCAATTCCATAAATGCCCCTTCTTTCAGCTAGAAGCTGAAAGTTGTTGAGTTTGTGTTACACAATCGTCAGGCACAACCCACACAAAGACAACAGGAATGTAAGCTGTGTTGCTCATTGAAAGACCTTAACAAATTTTAATTGGTTCGTTGTCATGGTGCAAATTGACGGCGTGAAATATAATTGATAACAATGTGTAGGGTCATCCTTTCTGGAGAGCAACAGGCGTGGCGATGCATCGAGATCATGTGCATAAAGAGAGCTACCCTCACTTGCAAGCCGCACTTCTTTAGTCATCATGAGTCCTGCAAACGGATGAAAGCTCGTACAGTCGTATGTGGAAGAGACCGCTCCCAAGAAGGAGGAAATTGCTTCTGGGCTGGTTCATGGTGTTTCTCGCGTAGGAGCTATAGCTGAGATCATATGTGTAGCACTGCCAAACACGATGGGCCTCTAAGCTCCCCTCCTGGGCGGGCAAATGGACGATGCGCATCGGCAGGTAGAGTATGAGGAGCTCCGCACGGAGGCTGCTCTGGGGCTCCAGGAAACAAGCTTGTGGCTTTGGCTTGTGTGCCTGACCATGCCTGCAAGCCATGGTCTATCTTCTGCTCCCTTACTGCTGAAAGCTTGGGCGTGCCGGACTTCCTTCCAAGAGGTAAGTATGGCTTGAGAAGGGGTTCATGAGCTGGAGCACGCTGACACGTGGCATTGACCTCTCTGCGTTCTGGTGACAGAGGCTTTTCACCGCTAAGGGGGCAGAGGCAGATCTGCTGTCTCTCAAGGGCATCACTTTGGCAAAGGCTCGGACATGGGATGAAGGAGTCGCCACCAGCTTCGCCAGTTCATCCATGGAGGATATCTTCAAGGTATGTCACTACATTAGGTATCTAGAGGGCCTGCCTCGTCTGTCAGGACCTACAGAGAACATGATTGTTCTTCAGTTTGGTCCAGGATATTCCGAGTACCTCTTGGGTGCACGCACATGCATGGCAGGAATGCGTGCATATGGCCACCCATACACCTTCCAGAGAACAGCATTGAGGGCCAGGCTTTGTGTAATCAAGTGACTCCGCCCCGTTGTCCAGGGGCAGACAGCGGGTTGCACTGGCCGGAGATGTCTTTGCCATTTTGGAAAGCAAGTGGAGTACGTCTGATCAGCAGCTGCAATTGCTTCTTCGCAATGCTGAGCGGATGATGGGAGAAGAACAGCTACTACACAGAGTGACAGTAGCAGCTTGTTAGAGTAAGCTCATCAGCTGTTCTGCTTGCTGCATTGAAGGCGAGTGTCTGTCTCCCAGGTGCACCATGCTGCAGGCGTGAGAACAGCTTATGACAAATCTTGTGGTCTTCCGCACTTGACGCCATGGATGGCTGGCGGGTGGGGTTGCCTCTGCAGAACAAAAAAGTGGTCATCTTTGCTGTGCCGGTACGTCCTTGCCCTGCCCCTTTTTCTCGCACTACATGACCTGCCCCTTGCCGAAGATGCTCAACTTGCTCATGTGCAAGCATCCTCAAGTGGCTTCATCTCCGGCGGGGACCCGTCGTCAAACATTTGGGGTTCAGGGTCACTCCTTAAACCCTATGCCTTAGATTCGACGAAGGAAGCTTGCGTCCCGCACGGTCCTTACAGCAGAAGCTCTGGTGGAGACTAGAGTCCTTTCCCTCTCTCACTCTTCCCTGATCCTGATTTCCGAGCTGGGCAGGGAGCGTACACGGGAGTGTGCTCCAAGGCGCACGTGCCCAGCTACTTGAACAACGCGGAGCGCTTCAAGGAGCAGGGCGTGGACTCCATCGTTTGCACCTCCGTCAACGACCCTTACACCCTGCGGGCGTGGGGCGCCAGCCTGAACGCCATCGGAAAGGTGAGGCTTCTTGTGTTTGTGTCCCTCCAACGGTGCACCTCTTGGCTCTCCTCGTGCGGCTGTCGTAGCTCAGGCTCAGGCTGCGTCTCTCTGGGCCCCCTCCTAGCGCCTCATCAAGGGCTGGCCTTGAAGAAAGGTGCACCTTACCTTGGCTTAACTCTTGTGTCTTTGCAGTTCAGACCGGGCCAACCGGAGTTCCTCAAGAACCGGGGGGAGCGAGATAGAAGGGGGGAAAGGAGGGAGGAGACGGAAAGGGGGAGGTTATGGTGGGGGGCCCATATATCGGTTGACGATGCGAACATGAGAGGGTGATGCGAGCGCGAGCTGCAAACTCGCATGTTCCACGTTTGCGCTTGTGGTAGCACCAGTTGTAGCTGCTCCGCCTGGCCTGGCTTGGGTCTCGGCTGCTGCCATTGCGCACGGCATGGATGAACCTATCGTGTGCAGGTGCGGTGTGAGGCTGTAGCCTGTGAAGGAATATGAGATGAGGCCTTTTTGGAGAGAAACCTGGTTGGTTTGCTAGAGCTGTCACAGGCTCCGCACACGTGACGCATCGCAGCCATTGCGCACGGCATGGATGAACCTATCGTGTGCAGGTGCGATGTGAGGCTGTAGCCTGTGAAGGAATATGAGATGAGGCCTTTTTGGAGAGAAACCTGATTGGTTTGCTAGAGCTGTCACAGGCTCCGCACACGTGACGCACCGCAGCAGGTGCTGCAGGAGCGTTTCATCGCGTAATCGATGCGGATGTTTTTACATAAGCAGAAGTTGGGCCGAATTCCGGAGGCTTCTAAACTTTTGCGGGTGCTTCCTTCTCCCTCAGAATGCGTGCGTCCGAGATGCATTTTAATGAGCAACGTGGGCAGTTTCGGTAGATACTGCTTCCATTTCAACACAAACTCTGAGAAGCTTGTTGACGTGGTACTGTGGAGGGAGTGTGCAGATCGACTTCTACGCTGACTTTGCTGCGGACTTCCACAAGGAGCTGGGTCTTGACATCGACCTGACCGCCGCCTTGATGGGCGTGCGTGCCGAGAGGTATGTCGACTGAGAGACGAGCACTTGTGGAACGACTCTCGTGAGGACGTCAGCATACGGAGGGTCGTGTGGTCTCGAGTTGCTACCGCCGTACCTTTCAGCTGTGTAATAGACAGCCTCCCTTACTGTTGTAGCTGCCTGGCGATGTGTGCAGCATCTATGTCAAAGAATGGCCATGGCTGTTCAACCTGCATGAAGGGTGTGCTGTCTGCTAAGCTGTTGTACACCCCTCCTTCTACATATGATTCTGTCACAGCGCTACCTTTTGCCATCTGCTGTTGCTGTTCTTGATGTGACAAGTTCTCGGGGGAAAATGTCTTATGCTGAGACCTGTCTGAGTGCAATGAGCAGGTGGGCGGCATATGTCGAAGACGGCAAGATCCGCATCCTGCAGGTGGAGAAAGCTCCATCTGATTTCGAAGTCTCAGGAGGTGAGCACATGCTTCAGGCCATTGACAAGAACAAGTCTGGGTAGATGACATGAACCTGGCAGGGGCCTTTGATTCTGAAAGAGGAAAATAATCGGAGCGCGAACTGGGATAAGGAATGACCAGTTCGTCACTTGGGAGCGAGCCAGGACATGTGTCGTAAAAGTTCATGTTTTATGTCTTAACTTGTAGGCTGGATGGGTGGCTTATTCTGATGAAAGGCACTCGCAATTTTGGGTGGCACCATCCCAAGTTTGCATTCTTTTGCAGCCTTTAGGATAGATACTCGGACAACGGTTTGAGTCTGGGCTACAGAATTGCCAACAACCACTTTTGGTTGAAGCACCATCTCATGCATCCGCTCGCTTCGTAGTGGGAGTTGTGCAATTTTCCATGAAGATATGCATAAGGAGGCTTTGTCTTAACATTAAGCATGTGAATGGAGTACATTCATTTCACTTATGTGAACACCTCCCGCCATTTTGTGCAAGAATGTCCATGTTTTTGAGTTCATCTATTGGAACCATCAATTTTGTGATGTGCAAAAGTGAGTCGTTGTGCATAAAGAGGTCGTGCGTGCCTAAGCAATAAATGACATGAGTAATACGAGTCCCTTAGCAAGCTTTGCTGAAATATTGAGAGCGATGTCTTAGACATGCTTTACAGGTTTTAATGTACTTTTGGAAGCTAGAAAGGTCGTCGACTGGTTGAGATTATTGCAAAATTTGAAGTAATCACAATTTTGGCCAACCAAAGCAACCAAGATACCCCTCAACCTATCTTAAGAAAACGCCATACCATATGGGACTAAGAAAATCGGAGTTACTCCACTCTGAAAGCCATCGAGATTGATGACAAACAACTTTCTTACTCCTTTTTGCTTCGACCAATTCGGGCCTTTTCCCTCTTGCACAACCTTCCAAATTTGTGGAGCGGCGATGAAGTGTAAACAACAAGTGGCACACCCAAACTAAGTGCAAGTCAAGGTTTTGCTTGGGAACCTTGCCTTGATTTAGGAATATCGGTAAGCACGTCAAGCATATATTTGCTATTGATGCGTTGAAAGATGTAGCGTAATGATGTCGAAGAGTTTACGCTTCTGAGTTTTACTATTTTAATCTTGTTTTTTCATATAACACAACTTTCATGTCGTTTTTATCATGAAACAGTAAACATGGTTAAATATGGTTAAATACAGTTCAATGCTGAACGACCGTGAACGACAGTGCCACAATACAGGAAACGGTTCTGTGGTTTGCACCAGTCCACTCCTGGTCCGCCTCGTAGTCCGTACGTTGACCATGTGCTTCGTGCCCGACCTCATTTCGCATTCATTAGCATTGCTTCGCATTCATCAATAAAAGACGCGCGGAACTTTCTTCTTAATTCCTGCAAATCTGCTACTGTTTTGTTGCAGCGCGTTCCATTCAGCTGTGAGCAACCACTCTATACCACTCTATATACCACTCTATACGGTGCGCACGTCACAGTTCTCTGGTTCGGTGTCACGTTTTGTTCACGTCTTTCTGCTGAGAGATGCCAGGCTTGGACTGCATGTAGCGTGCTTGTGATATGATTTGGGGATTAGCAAGGACGGAATGGACGCCTTTCGGTTTTTGCATGCAACTGTCTGACACATGACGGTGTTATTGAGGACGCATGCATAATTTCAAGGACTGTAAAAGAACACAAGCCGACTTATGCATATCAATGTTTAGCCTGTATCAGCCTAACCTGTCGCAACCCATTGCCTCGACTTCTACATCGAGGCTGATAGGCCGCCTTCGCCATCATGCCGTGTACAACAGCTCGAGGCCATGCAATCGGTCCGGAAAAAAATTGTTCACGCTTGCTTCCAGTCGCAACTAAGAGGCCTGTTGTTTCTGCAGATCTCCCCGGGACTTGAACTGCTTTCTAGTTTGTCTTGAGTTGTCTTAGGTATAGCACTGTATCGGGTACGTTTGCTTCCAACCTGGCACATACGTCCGAGCAGGAGATCAGATTATCATATTGTGGAATTTTTTTAGGGCGAATGGACTTAATGGACCCGTTTTGCAACATGTTTATATCTTGGTCTTATTGTCATATAATCGCTTCAAACCCGCATTGCTCCACTCAGTTGTCACACTGCACAATCAAACTTCTGACTCGACTGCGCACATCACATCGTGATATTACTCATGGAGTCAACCAGTCCTCTCCCCGGAGTGTGGTGGTGTGACACCAATGGTTGGAAACGTTATGATCAACTTCAAACCGTCAGTATCCTACAAGAGCTCGCTGATGGGACGGCAGCTGTACCACTTTATCATGCTTCTGCAAAGTTTCCGATTGGAAGTCCACTTACTGCGGACTTGACCCAAATGCAGGAAAAGAGCACATCAACTGGGGAGCTTCACCAGATTAAAGTTGTTGGCTTGAGAGCCACCTGCTTCAGTGGCTATCATGGCATATATGTGCCTAATCTGTGTGATCTGCATGAGAAGGTGAGTGCCCGGAAGCCTTAGAAAGTGGACCAGGGGTATTTTATATTTAATGCATTTAGAAACTTAAAGTCCCCGGCAAGCGAGGTTTCTTCAGCGCCAGGTCGTCTTCATTATAAGGCTCATTGTAGCTTTCAAAGCAGCCATTGCAACAATGTACTGTAATCACCTTACTCAGCAGCCTAACTGTAAAGTCACTGAATTTGAGATGTGAAAGGCATTTCAGAAAAAATGGTAAAAATACGCAACAGCTTTGCCTGAAAAGGGGAAACACGGTACAATAGCCGCATTTGAAAACAATGATGTGATATCTATATGGGCCCAAAGTACACTGAAGTTTCCAGTTTGTGCTGCAAAGATTTGCCAAACTTGAGGTGTGGTTCTTCTACGCAGATGCTCCAAAGGCTGCTTACCTCTTTTGGCCAAGGACCTTTCCTACAACAGTTGCTCGGAAAGATGTCTTCGTCGTGGTCTATGTCACGTTTTGTCAGCATGAACCCCAATGCTGATTTTGTTCCGGACTCACTCCTTTTCAAGAGCTTCTTAAGAACTGCCAAGATTCTTCTGGATTCTGTTGAGACAGTAGTGCCGCTGCTAAGTAAGTCTTTACCGACAATTGCCTATAGCGAACGTAGCCATGTAGCGAACATGTTGACAATATGTACATGGTGAGTAGGCTTGCAGCTGCAGCCAGTCCTTTTTAGATTACCACTGACCACATGTATTACACATTGTGAACTAGATGTAATTAATAAGCAATCATTCATTTGAGACTGGACTGTATGTTTCTGGTCTTGCATGAGAAAAGACGCAGGACATCTGTTTTTTTTCTAAGTGGCTGCCGATAATTTTTGCAGAGGACGTTGCATCGTGCAGCTTCCAAAACAATAATGTGCTGCGAGTTGCATTTCATGGCTCACGAGAGCAAAATATCTCCTCAATACTCAAGTCTGGCTTATCATCTGCCTATCGCAAGCGGGGCAATGCTGAGTTCCTGGCCTCGAAGCCTGACATGAGCTTGTCGTATTGCTCACCCACGTATTCCCATATCGGGAGCGCCAAGCTTGTGGTGTGTCTTGTCCTCGTTAAAAGTCCAAGTCTGAATGACAACGGTGGCTACTATACCATGACAAATTCTAGCTATCATGTGCCGAATGCTGACATGGATGTATCATGGCCCAAGTAGCGTCTATATTCAAGACTCTTAGTACAACTAGCATTGCTTTAGGATATGCAGGAACTGTTTGAAGACTGCAGTTTTCTATCTGTACACCTTGTGTGCCCCACACTAGAAGTAAGAATATGCACGAGTTCCTCACTCTCTCAAGTGTCGGTCAATGGTAGAGCAGCACCCCACAGTTTTGCTTGCCAGGCATCTAGTGCACACCTGTAGAAGGATTTCTAGGAAACATCTTAATGTGTTCCTAAATAATATTGCACGCCTCAATGTGCTCCATGACAAGTCCTCTGAGCTCAGTCACATGACTCCAGGGCTGAACTTGAGGAAAATTTAATGACTGCTATTATTACAAGCAGGCATGTAGTCGAGCATATGCAATGCTTCTCTTTTTGCAGTTATCAGGCAGATAGGAGGAGCTTAGTCTGACTGCATTAGTGTAGGTACTATGTGAATTAGAACCAACACTCGGAACACCCTGTGCAGCTTAATGAGTACATTAGAGCTCAAATTGTGATATTCCAGCATGGGGTTGTACCCCCCCATGTAACGAGGGTTATAATATTGACCATCCTTCTCAAGTAGCGCAACTTAGCAACATTATACCTTGAGTGCGATTTGTAAGTTGCATACAAACATGCACATAGATTGCAACATGTATGGATCACAGACATGGTGAATGCAATTTTTAAGGTGTTAAACTGCAATATGATATGTGAAGAGCTACGGCCACCACAAGCGAATGCCTTGTACCAAGTCCAGTGCAACTCGTAAGTAGGGTCAAAAGGTAGCCTAATCCATGAGCTTTGTTTTTGTGCCACTTGGATGTCGAATTTGGTTTCTCTCCGAAAGTATTGTACTCCTCCAAGCATAGGAATTGCCCGTTTCCTCCAGGAACATCTTCCAAGCGATGCCTATGACTCAGTCTTGCAGAAAAGCCAGCGGACACTTAGTTGGCAACCAATAAGCGATCCTTAGCTATCACTGAAAAAACTCTAGCATGGTGTAACAAGTACAAGATTATATAACTATAGTGTCGACGACTCCGCCACAACTGACAATGCCCGCATGGCCTTCTCCACCTCATCCCAGTTCCTTACTCTTTGGATCAGGGGGTGAACAGGGCCATCTGCACTCTTGCTCCAGGGATAAGACATATTATAATCAAAGAGCAGCACGTGGATGCCATGCTCTGCACACTCTGTGGCGTACCGGGGGTTGTCGTCTATTAACACCTCCAGGCCCAGTTCCCTGTTGACACTCACACCAACCCAAAAAAAAAAAAAAAAANGCATTGCCGTTCAGGCAACTAGTGCAGGTGAAGCAATAGAAAAGCTTTAAAAAGCAACCAAAAAAAACATAAAAGAGATAGAAAATCCAAAAAAAATAGTTAGGGGGAGAATAGAGGCTCTTTCATTAGGAGGAGCTATGTGCAAACCCAGTTTAGACAATTGGACCTGGTAGGAGAGGGGAAAATGGAGAAAATGGGCAAAAAAAAAAAAAAAAAAAAAAAAAAAGGGACTCCAAACAGTAAGTGGACGATTTCCAGCTGCAGAATTTTTCAAAGCACAGCAAGAGCAATGACATGGCACCAGCCCTCCTACAAAGGACCCCACCAAAAAACACCAGACTGTAACCTGCTGCTGGCCTCCAATCTTGCCCGGCGTGCTCATAACTCCCTCCCCCTAACAGTTGACTTCTGTGAGCTTTGGTTCATCAGGTTATCGTGATAAGCTCAACTTTTTTGACCACCAAACAGCCGATACCTTGGGAGTCCAAAGACATGTCAAGGTTTCCGTTCAGGGGCCAAAAGGATCTGAAAGAGCAACTAATATCGGCCACGTGGTCAGACCCCGATCATTTTTAAGGAGGGAAAACTTCCGCCACACCATCGCCGAACACAATAATGTACAACGCTGCCGTCCACCTAGCTATTTGTCTGATATGGCGTGCCAACAGAACCGCACCTTCTGGTGGCAAGCGGAGCACTAACTGGAGCATGTGCAAACGTGCAAAGAGCACAAAGACGTCATTCACTTAGATTCGCTGCACAATCATGCTTCCCCCTCCAAGGGCAAGGCTGCTCATCGCGTACACCCCTGCCCGTGCTGCTGCTACAGCATCCCTCCCCAAGCCCGAAGCCTTAAGCCCGAACCCCTGGCAAACAACTGCCTCTCACAAACCGTCGGCAACTCACGCTCCCCCTGAAAACAAAATTTGCCATCATGGCTACTGATTGTTTTGGCGTTCGGTGTTCAACTGCTCAGTCTGCTTCTTGTCCATGACCCTCCAAGATGTGAAGTTCAATTATCTTGCAATGCAATCTTCTCCGCAAATAAGGAAACTGTGCCTACACTACAAACACTGCCACGCCACCTCGCAAATTACTCTTAGCGTGTCATATACAAATGATAACACATCACCTCTAGAAGGAAAGCAGACAGACAGACACAAAGATATGCGTGCATGCACGCACGCGCACACACACACGCACACACACACTCTTACAATCACACACACATACAAACTGAGAGAGAGGTGCTTCATGGCCCTTCATGCATGAGCATGGACACGTCTAACATAATCTCAACCCAGAAAGTACAAGAGGTTTTTGTGCGATTCTTTTGTTGCAGTTCTGGACTTCTTTAAGGAGCATACAAGATAAAAAGCTGAAAAATGGAAAAATGGCTTTCACCGCCTTTCGGCTATGTCACTGAAGAATTCTCTTCCAGGACAGGGCCAAGACATGCAAAACAAATGGCGACCTCGACGAGAACGGTGTCGACATGGGATTACCTATATTGCCCTTCGCATGCTTCTTGTGGCACTTTGACTCGGGCACGAGTGCATGCAAAACTTCAGATGGGATTGCTTAGTCAAGTGCGACGGGGGTGGGGGGT
>WELA01005980.1:807652-840997 GCA_009602735.1 Mesotaenium endlicherianum
CCCTTCACCCTCCACCTGCCCCTTCTTCCCCCCTCGTCGCCCCCAGCCCCCATCCAAGAGGACCCAGGCGTCTCCGTTGCACAGCCCTGCAAACAAGAAACTTACGTGACGACGATCAGCTGGCAGTAGCTCGACAGTCGCTCCAGGGCTGCTCTGGCCCCCGGAATGGCGGGGATGCCATTGTTGAAATGCTCCGACTCAAAGAATTGATGCACTCTGTGATTGGCTGCGACACACTCACGAGGCAAAGCGAAAGCCATGTAAGGCTGGGGAAGAACGTAAACAGAAACAAATCCCATCCTTGGTGTACCTACAACAGTTCATGTCAGTTGTCTGGACTTCAAGGATGGTAAGAAGTGTTCATTTTTTGGCAGGTCCTTCAGTCCCTGGAAGGACGCAAGCAAAAGTTCCCAGATTGACAAGAGCTGATGTCGAAGCTTCTGCAGTGGAGGCATTGACGATCTACTCTTCCTCCCCCGTGGAGTAACGCTGCAAAGAAAAATCCCATAGAACAGCAATTTCCAACATACAGTTTGCGCAGGCTAATTATTTGCGTCCTGAACAGCCAACTATCAGACAAGGTGAAAGTTCTAACCTTCAGCTTGAGAGCACTTCCATATCTGCTCAAGCACGCCAGCCCAAGGCACAAGCATTCCTCATCAGTCACCGACTGAAGCATGAAATTTATGCTAAAACTCGTTATGGCCCTCGAGTGGCTTGTCAATGAATGACAGTACTTGCCTCGAAGCAATTCGCCCTTTGTGGTTTCAAGAACCTGTGCGAAATTCAGTTCTGTCTTTAAAAGCTACTTAAGGCCTCAGTCACTGATAGGCCACGCCTCAAACAAATTATCGAAGTTCATCAGAGAACTTTCTACACTAGCAAAGACAAGCTCAAAGCGAGTGAGCTTCCAGCTGCAGTGTATGATATTTCATCACCCACAAATTCTGCACCCAACATTTCTAGATTCCTTCTCCGACTTTGTCAACTGACTCTGCAAATGTGCTGCCACGTTCGATGGCGGCTGTCCATCACAAGCCCTTGGCCTCTAGTAACTTGCTTCCACCAAACTATTGCTGCTTAGCACCTCCCCCAAATGTCTAATGTGATTTCAGTGAGTGACACTGTTGATGGTAAACCTCTAGGCAGTTGCATGAAAGCAGCCTTCGGCCCTTCACCAGGATAGCAGTACCCCAGGTCCTATGTGTGCGTGCCACTGGTCAATCGCAGAAGAGACGTGTATTTCTTCGAAGTCCCTCAAGATGAAAGCATCTTTAGAACACACCAAGCCATATACTGCATACAACAATCAATTGTCGGTTTCTTTCCAAACCAAGCTAGTTATTAAACTTCTGGAGAGTTCGGTAATGGACAAAGTGTACACACCTGCATGAAGTCGTATACGAAAAACTCAGACACGTCATGTTTGATAGAGTACCGCTCTTCACAAAATATGTTAAGGGTTGCCAAGAAACTTCCCAACACTGCCACCCCACAACATTAGACGACAACTATCAACAACTCCGGGTTGCAACAAAGACTTGTCATGTCATACCACATATCCGTGCACAAGTATCGAGTACATACTAACTTGCTGAGGTGGAGCAAGAGCTTTAACGACTAAGAATGTTCCAGTCCAAGAGTTTCTTACAGAGCCTCTATAGGTAGCGATCAGTATACTACCATATAAGCGCGCCACTTATAGCTCACCTTCATCGACATCTACTGCCACTCTTAGTAATCTTGGAGGAGGATCTTTGCTTGGGGATATAATAGAAAGTTTCTCTGACTGAAGTGTTGCATTAGGAGTCTTGCTATCCTCAATTTGTGTACAAGGACTCCCAGAACAGGAAGCCGATACCGGAAGGGTCCCTGCTGATTGAGTCGAAATTGAAAGTCTCTCCGCCAGTGGTGCAGCTGGATACAGCGGAGTCAATCTAGCATCTAAGGAAGGATCGTATGATATGTTATCTACAGAGTGTCGTCGCTGTCGACCAGCACAACGAACACGAGCGCAATTCTTAGTGACAATATCATAAGTCCCCCAGTTTTGAATCCCAGCTAGACTTGTACCGAAGCTCCCAATCCTCCTTCTGAACCTGTGTGTCTTTAAAGTAGCAGTAGCTTCATCCCCTCTCCAGTGAGATCCGCTTGCGCGACTTTGACATCCAGCATTTAGTGCCCTTGAAATGATATATGTGCTTGGCAGTTGAAAGTGACCGCTCTTCACGTCCCCAGACTCCCTCTTCAAGATCTCAACGCTTGACTTACTGGAGACTGACAAATGAACCCCAGAACAGCTAGTGGCCAAAAGCGACTGCGCCATGTTCCCTGACGCAGTCTTCAACTGCTTCCTCACAAAACTAAGAAGAACATAGCTCCAGTTGGTCACAGGCTGCGCCTTTCAAAGCCCCCCGAGAAAGCTCAGTGCTCACGGAGACAAGAGAGTGCACACGGCGAAAAATACTCGGCAGATCTCTGTAGAGGAAGCAAACGATGCCACGCTGTATAAGACTTATGAGAGACGATCGCCGTCCAACTGTATACCGGGTTCTCTAGCTATGAATGGATGGGTGAGTGCTTCGGGAACAGCGTCTGTTGCATTTCGTTGGAGATCGTTTTGATGCACCTGCTTACATGTAACCAATTAAGAGGGGATTGATCAACTGTAGGCAAGTGAATTTGAATGAACACCTGCTCTCGCCTCAGTAAGTTCGCCTTTTGGCTGGCGTCAATTGTTAATTCGCCCACAGTGCAATCCAGAGTCAAAGGTACGAATTTGGCGGCTTTCAAGGGCCAAGAAGGCAGTCGCCGGCGGAAGGAGTGCTATTTCTCGCAGGGCTTAACCAGAACGCGCGGGTGGATATGACGGAGAAGTACGTTCTATACGCCTTCGAGAAGTGAAACTATCCTAATAGAGAAACGAACTTATCTCGTGATTAACTGCGTAAACTCAACGCAAAATCACGATTATTGCGTTGGAACCCTGGTTGACACTGGTTGACACCTACTCCGGAAGGCGTTCCAGGGTCTGCCAGGGTCAGTTGCGTTGTGGGGGAGTCAATCCAAGTTGTGCCCTTGACTGAAAACGGTCCAACCCAGTCAAAACGGTGTTTTCTTCGGCCTGCCTTGGCCTGCCTGCATCTGCATACTGTACGCTCCAGTATGCTCAACCCTAAGCTGCCTCCAGGGAAAAGTACCCGGGACTGCTTCTATGGCATCTAGATTAAGAACAAAATCCACCCTTTCAAGCCATACCTTCAGCCACTCCCCTACACTTATCAAGTGGTGACAAGGATCTTGTGGAGAAGAATAAACCCAGCTCACACCAATAACTACTGTCTTATCTTATATGTGTGTCATGCGAGCATACGTGCATAGGCGATCAATAATTTCGTTGTCCTTATTCCTTTCAATCTAAAACACGAAAATGAGGCAAAAGCATGAAATATTTGGCTTTCAAAACTGCAGGAAACATCGTTTGATGGAGAGTGTAATCGCTCAGACGTCAAGCTCACGTTGAGATTCAGCATGACATTGGCACAAGCCATCCTAGAGTAGCAAACATTGCATATAGCCTCCCTAGAGGGATGAATGAGGGTAAAAGTAACCAGCCACTTAGAGATTGAAGTTAACTTGTACCTTTGTAGAATGGTGCTTGAATCTTCAGGTGATTTTTATGATTGACTACAGTATATGAAGGCGTGAGCAAGATAGACTCACCAGTTGCATCTTCTTTAGGACAACCATAAGCCAACTAATAATGGCCTGGAAATAATCAAAGCCTTATGAATACTCATGTGTTAGAAAACAAATCAATAGTGGAACAAAAGCATTACAACATATAATATTTCCAACCACCTCACATGAGAGATTGTTGAAGCTTGACACCTTGGTGTAAGTTGCATATGATACCCAACTACTCAAAGGGCTGCAGAATGATTGAAGTGTGGACGAGGAATTGCAATTCAAACTTGTAGACGTCCTAAGCACTTGTTGAGTGAAAGTGCTTACCCAACTTATCATCAATAAGAATGTCTAAGAAAAAGCTTGGGAGGCAAAAAAGATTACTTCACTGCAAGACGCTGTAAAGAAGAAACGTTCATTACTTGGTCTTGAGCGAATGCCATCGTGATTAATGTCACAATAGGACGGTTCTTGGCCAAGTTATTGTTTCTCCGTTGCACAAAGCTTAAGTCACCAAATGCGTTGGTGTGAGATGGACCATATCCAAGTTGTAGGCGTACGATTGTATATCATGGGAGATGTATTTATGAAGAAACCACAATAATACTGCTTTTAACGACTTGTGGAAGGTACATGCCTGACCTTTAAGGACCACCCATGACAATGCCTCTATTTGTTGCCAAAAAATTTTGTCTGATACGCGTGCTTATCAAACAGAGACATAGTTCTTGCATCGCTGACGCTTTCACACAAGCTACTTGCCCCCAAGGGTTGTGCAGTGAAGACCAAGAATGCTTTTGTATGGTCTATTAGCCTCCAATGCTTCTCATTAATCTATCTGCACTATTTGCATGCCGGCAGCCTACTCCCCAATGTGGATTACTAGCTTCAAAAAAGCACGTTTTGCCTCTATGCTTTATAAGGATCTTCACAGAGCGTAGAAGCGTAGAAACAAATTCACTCTTAAAATCTGTGTACAGTTTTCAACCCTATGAGGCAAATAATAAGCAGTCAAATAGAAAATCTTGTAAGCTTATGACCTTGTTGATAGCAAAGGTGCCAACTACCATAAAATAAGTATTTCCTATTTGCTTGATCGATATTGTAGCGCAGCTATCCAAGAGGGCTCGTCATTCAAGGGGGGCGGCCACCCAGCTCCCTCGCCAAAAAAATAGCCGACCTACGGATCACCCGCTGACACTCTTCCAAGTTCCTGCATGTATGTACTACGCATGCAACGAAAACCTTAAGCACTTGCAATGTCGCCGTCAGTGGCTCTTTTGTCGTCATACAAGCATAATACACCATGGCTCCCTGCGTGCCTCATGCTGCCTCATGCTCCCTCACATAGTGCACAATGTGCATAGGAAGCAAGCCGCTCTCAGATACTCGTGGGCTTCCCCTAGATGAGGCTGCACCTACACTCACACAAAAATCTCACGCGATGCACCTCAATGTCCAGCAGGACATGTCCAGCCCACATACTGTGCACCCCAACATAGTGGCGGGCTGACGATAGCTAGCCCGCTCTCCTCCGACAAGAGAAAACTAGAACGAGAAAAAAGAGCCTACAAGCTGTGATCATAGGCTGTGCCGATGCAGATGCTCGTGCAACGCTCTAGTTCCTTGTCAGCTGGGGCAGAGTTGGGCATGACCGAGCTCCTATAGAGGAAGCGGACGCTGAGGGGGGGACACGTGCAGCGGAAGGAGGGGCACACCTGTGAACCAGAGCAGCCCGTATGTGAACTCACCAACGCGTGCAACCCCCCCATCAGACTGCTGCCGCCGCATCTTCCTTCATAGGCATTTATGTCAGAAGCCACGTGAGTTCACTCTGACGACCTCAGCCAATCGTGATTGCTGCTGCTGCTCCTTCTCCTGCTACTGCTGCTGCGGCTGCTGCTGCTGCTCCTTCACCTCCTCCTCCTCCTGCTGCTGCTGCTGCTGCTGCTGCTGCTGCTCCTCCTTCACCTCCTCCTCCTCCTGCTGCTGCTGCTGCTGCTCTTCCCAATCGTCGGACCACACCACCCTCCCGCTTCTGCTCCGACTTCCGGTCCTTAGTCCGCACCCGCAAAGTGACCGCAAGGTGAAAAGCTCTTCCCGTGTGGCCTTCTGGGACGAGACTGCCAGGCGGGTTGTCCGTGACTTCCAGAAGGCTCACAACTCAGGAAGAATGCCCCACAAGAGGCGTGCTGCTCCCTCCAGCCCTAGTGCCACGAGCACCCGGAGCTTCCGAGGTGGACCATCTCCGATTTGCAGCCTGCGGGCCTGGATGAGGGAACGAGCTGGGCAGAGTTGGCGAGTGAGGGAGCCCAAAGGCGGAGGCGGAGGGAGACGCCAGAATTGGCTCAGAGAAGGAGACCAGCCCAGCAACGGCAGGCGGATAAGACCGCGTCCTATTGCTCCCGCTCATGCCCGCCCTCTGCTTCGTGATGTCTATGCTCTGGCTGCGCACAGGCAAAGCCACAGGCACGAGATCGTCCGGCTCGCCGTCGTCCTCGTTGGAGAAGCTGCCACCTGGTGGCATGGGAAGAGCCCGGGAGTTGCCCGGCTCTTTGCGTGCGTAGGAGCCCGAGCCCTGCCCACTACTCTGCAGCCGCTGGTGGTGGGGCCCGTTGAGTGGGCTGTGGGCGCCCTCACTCGGGGCGGACTCTTTGACGTTTTCGGCAGCGGCGCCGCCCGGGCGTCCTGCGTGCCCGTTGCCACCTGCATGCGGTGCGTCGGGCGGCCATTGCATCACGGGCTTAGCTGCGAGCGCTTGGGCCAGGCGATCCGGCAGCTTCGCGCGCACCTTCCCCTGCGCCTCCGCATGTGCCTGCGCATGTGCCTGTGCGTGTGCCTGTGCCTGTGCCTGTGCCTGTGCCTGTGCCTGTGCCTGTGCCTGTGCCTGTGCCTGTGCCTGTGCCTGTGCCTGTGGCTGTGCCGGGGCGTGCGCGTGTGCATGTGCGTGTGCAAGCGCGAGTGCAAGTGCCGGTGCAGTATGCGTCCCCTTGGGATCAGCAGGCTTGTTCTCTTTCTCCACGCTCTCATGCTCCGAGGCAGGAGCCGGCTGCAGCTGCTGCTCGAGGTTCATGTGTAGCTCCCCGGACCCCCCCTTCTCCTTCCTCAGGCCACCCTTAGCCAAGCTGCTGCCCGGCCCCTGCGCCTGAGAAAGCAACCCTGCAGCCGCTGCCGCCGCCAACGACAATGATGGTGGCGACTTTGCCAATGACGCCGCCGCCGCTGCTGACGACAACAACGACTGCGACTTTCTCAACGATGCTGCCACTGCCGCTGATGCCGCCACTGCAGCCGTCGATGATGACAGCGACGAAGACGATTTTCTCAAAGACGTCGCCGCCGCCGACAACGACGCGAACGAAGAAGGGGACTTTGCCGCCACTGCCTGCTGGCCTGCGGAGGTGGGGGCCACCGACTTCAGCAGGGAAGCCTCCTCGCCCTCCTCAACCGGAGCCCCGCTGCGGCCCGTGCCTCCGCTGCCGCCCGTGCGCTGCTGCTGCGCCAGACGGGCTTGTGCAGCTTCCACCTGGCGCTTGCTGAACCCGAGCCCGCCGCTCCCCCGAGTCTGAACGCCTGCCGGCACCCTGGGCGACTTCAGGCGGGGGCCTAACCGCGGCCGCCCCACCTCTTCGAGTGGCGCATTCGCCTGCCGCACCAGCCGTGGCGACTTGGCCCGCGCACTGCCCGGCTGCCTGGCGCAGCCTTCTCCTTTGCTTCCTGCAGCCCTTGCGGTTGCACTCAGCTGGTCCCGGCCATTCTGTACCCCTGCCCCTGCCTCTGCCCCAGCTCCAGGGGAAAGGGCGTCCGGGCAACCGCCGCCTCCGCCGCCTCCGCCGCCGTGTGCGTCGTCGGAGACAAAGGAGATGACGTGCACGCTCTCGTTGAACGTCACCCTCCTGCCGGTGCGCTTGCGCGAGGGCGGGCGCGTGCGCATGATGCTCACCAGCTGTCGTTCCGGCTTCGGCGCCGCGCCACCTGGCGAAGAAGCGGCAGCAGCAACAGCTACCGTGTCCAGGCCAGCCCCTCCGCTCTCGGCGTGAGCCTGAGCCTGAGCCTGGGCCTGGGCTCGAGCCAGAGCAACTTGCCTGACGGGGTTCTCCTTGTTGTCAAGGGATGCTGAGGGGGACGTGGAGGACGTGGATGCACCACCGCCAGATGCCCCCTCTTGCCACGGCGCCGCCAGCTGCAAGTTCGGCGCACTGCTGCCCAACCTGCTGCCATGTGGAGATAGTCTGATCACCAACCCCCTTCTCCCAGCAAGCTGCGGGGCAGCCTCAGGGAAGTCTGTGCCCTCACCGCTGAGGTCATCGCAGAGGTAGCCATTTTCCGGAGACTCCTCCTCCTCCTCCTCCTCAGCCTGAGTGTCCCCTGCTGCAGCGTCTGTGTGAGGCGACGTGGGTATCAGAAGGGGAGGGGGCTTCAGCGCAGCTCGCAAGTCTGACAACTGGAAGCAGCCATCTGCGTGCGGCCCATCCGCCTCGCCAGCCTCTGCCCCCATCCCAGCGCTCGCCCCCGAACCTGCACCCGCAGCCACCAGCCGTATGCTTGCGCCGTCTGCCGCCCCTGCCTTTCCTTCCCCAACAACATTGATCCTAGCCTGCTGCAGTGCGGCGTCGCCACCTGGCACTCCCTGCGCCTCCGCCTCTTGCAACACCCCTGCCCCAAGCTGTGTGGGAGGCTCGCCAGTAGATTTGGCAAGATTCTCCGCCCCGCGTCTGCCTTCGCCTCTCGCTGCTGCGTCGGAACCTTCGTCCGACTGCTGTCTCCCGCCCGCCCCCCCGCCCGGATGCCCGTTGCCGAGGTGCTTCTGGTGTCCCCCCTGCCCCAGGGCGTGCCCCTGGGCGACTGTTGCGAGCTCTCCGTCCACAATCGACCCTCTCTCGGCACCCCTGCTATCCCTGCCACTGCCATTGCCGCTGCCACTGCCGGTGGTGCTGCCGTTGCGAGCCAATCCCCGCATTACCCCAGAAGAAAAGCTGGCTTCTGGACCACCGGAGCTCTCAAAGGCCCGCAGGCTGGGGCCGTGGGCGTCGCCGCTTGCGGTGCGTGACGCTCTCATCGCGCCAGGCTGCCACGTGTGGCTCCTCGCAGCTGTGCTGCGGGCGCTTGTCTCATCCAACGCGGACAAGGTTGCAAAGTGGGATCTCCCTTCCCCTCCACCTCCACCTCCTCGCTCGGCGCCTGGCGAGGCTCGCCCCGCAGCGTGCATGCTGGGCCCAAACTTGAGGCTGCCGGTTTCGGCTGTTTGCGAGCGCTGGATCCCCCGCAGTTGCTGCTGCTGCTGCAGCTGCGCTTCGCGCTCGTGCGCCCCCGTGGCGGCGGCAGCCCAGCGGGCCCTGCCGCCACTGCCGGCAGCGCTCGCACTCAGAGAGAACGCTCCACCGGTCCTGTAGTAAGCGCGTGCGTCGTCGAGTACGTCCGGCGAAGCGTCCGGCGAAGCCGCCGCTCCAGGGAAGCGCTTGGAAGCCGTCGCCTCGCCGGCGAGCGGCGGCCCTGTCGGCGTCGTGGAAACCAACGAAGACGACGACGACGACGACGCCGCCGGCCTGTTGTTTGCCGCCGACAGCCGCATGGCCTCCACCGCCCCGGGCCTGCGCACGCCCTCGTACGACCTGGACCTCCTCAGGCTTGTGCCGGACTCGCGCGCGCGGCCCTCGCCGTTGTCGGCGGGGGGGGAGGAGGTGGGCGCCTGGTAGCTGGCAGACTTGCCGTACACGCTGGAGGAGGCCGAGGAGGAGCTTTCCCGGGGGCTCTTGATCTTCGTCTGCAGGAACTTGAAGAGCTTGCGGCCGGCAGCCGCCGCAACGGCCGCAGCCCCCTCGCTTGGGCTGGTCGCTTTCTCTCTCGCGCTGCTGCCCCCCCCGCTCAAGGGGAGGCACTGCCCCTGCGCTACGCCGTCTTCGCTTTCCATGCGCGTGTGCCGGGGCTGCTGCATGAAGCCCGCCTGTGCGTGCTCCTCTCGGCTGGCGTGCGCTGCCATAGAGCCGTCGGCCTCGCGCGTGGCAGCAAGGTGGCCGCTGTCGAAGCTCTCCCGCCAGCTGGCGTGGGCGACATTGACGACGGCGTTGACGGCGTCCAAGCTGACTGCCTTCTCGTTCATCCCAAACACAGCCTCCCTGTCGCCTGCTCACACGTGCCCCCGCCCCCGCCCGCACCGCCGGTCCCCCATTCCCCCAGCAAGAGGATGGATAAGTGACTGTCAGAACCAGCTGCTGCAGAGAGAGGCAGCTGAAATGGTTGAGACTGCGCGGAGTTTGGGCTCTCAATGTGAAAGTGCTGGCAGGGAGCCGTTAGATTAGCCACGTGCACATCAATCTCGGATTCCTCCTCCTCCAGATCACGAGGCAAGCATTAGATATGCAGCCGTGGGGCACAATGCCCGCCAATGGAGTAAGTAGGTGCTCTGGTTTGCAAGTATGGCAGTCGAGGGGACATGAAGGCCCGGCACTCACTCACTAATCAGCGCCACTTTCTCCACCGGAATGAGTGCAGATCGAGTCGACCGTGCGATCATCATTTGAGGTGAAGGGGGACATCTGCTCCAAGAGCCCACTAGCACGCGACACAGCATTCGGGAAGCAGGAGGCGAGAGAGATGCGTCGCTCCCGCTGCTGCTAGGCTCTCTGTGCTGGCCGAGTCGATATGTGCAAGAAATCGGGCCGAGCATCGCATGCTCCTCTTGCATACGTCTTTCTCACATGTGTGCTTTCTTGAAGTTCTGGATGGAAGCAAATGAAGAGTGCAAAGGCTTCCTAGATAAGTGAGGACTGAGGGAAAAACTGTCAACTTCTTGTGCTATTATCAGAATGTCCCCTCCCATAGATTAATTACTAACAGACGTGTCCAGGAGGATACGTTCACCCTCCTTGTACTCAGCTGACCATGAGTGATTACTTCAGGATTGGGGAGGGCTACTAGTGGAATGCATGTCACGCATGACACAAGAATCAAGTGACAAACTGCCGACATGCATTTGTCTTGGCGAGCTAGAGCGGAGAGGCCGAGAGGTGGGAGAGGGGAGCNTAGGGAGGCAGGGGCAAGGGGGAATGGGAACTCAAAAATAACCAAGGAAAGGTTAGATAGGAGCCAAAGGTGAAGAGGGAAACTTACCTGAGCCCAAAGTGCTCCCTTTGCGGAGCCACTCCCTAACGGCTGCAACTGTCCCAGGCATGTGCTGCTCCAAGGACGACGCGTCGTGAATGTATCCCGCCCTGGCATCTTCGGCGTTGATGGCCACGAGCTTCCACGACAGCGACTCGGAGCAGCTCATCAGTAGGAACGCCGTCAACACCTTTACTTCGTACACTAGCCCCGTATGCGCACCCAGTGGGCTTACGTCTATCACTTCTAGAGGCTTCCCGTCGTATGGCAGCCCCCCATAGTCTTCGTTGGGTATGGCGGGATTGGCCCATGTTTGAGGGAGCATCCCCACATGCCATGCAAGGGGACGAGCGAATCGTACGACCTTGTCTTCCCTTCTACTCAACTGCAGAGGCGTGTCATGCTCCCCAATGGTTACGTCATAGCTGGCCTGACTGCTCTCAGGAGACTTGCAGATGCAATGAAGAAAATTTCGAGAGCCAGTCAAAGGCACGGTATCCCAGAAGGAAAGGCTTTGACCAAGCTCGTCGACCAAATAAACGCGGTAATCTACTGAATCCTTATCTGCCTCGGTAGAAAGGTGCCAGTCCGCGAGTTCTATAAGTTCCTTCCCATGCTCACCAGCGTCCTGTAGCATAAGTTTCTCCACATGCGGCAAAGATAAGACAGCTGCCATGCTTCATGAGAGGGCTCTCGATGTATTGCGACCTTATGACCATGTGAAACTTCGCATCAATTAAGGCGTTAATTCTTAACCATAAAAAGAGGTCGTAGACCAGCTCAGTGGGCTTCGAGTGTTGGTTCTCGCATAGAGTCACGTAAGTTAAGTGCCTGGTCGTGATATGAAGCAACATGAAGCCTTCCCCGATACTTGAGGAACCAAGGAACTGCACTTCCTGATTGAAGATTGAAACGATGTCTTGAGCGCTGCAAGTGGTGGTTAGTAGTGGCTTGTAGCACTTCACAGCTCTTTTGCAGGGGTTGGCACCGTGGCAGGAAACACCGTCCATTGCTGGTCCATTGTCCAACCGTGTGAACAACAGAGTACAACAGTCGGCAGCAGGTACGCCAACTTGGTCAACCATTTCATCGAGCATTTTGGCGTTGACCGGCACAAACTGGCACAATCGTTCAAATTGACAAATTGGTATTGTTATGTTCGTGATGACAACTCGGTACCATTTCTTGGTACAATGCCCAACTGGCTTTCGCTTCCTATGTCCGCTAGTGACAGTCGCTTTCTGTCGCGACCGAAACATATAGACTGCTCAATATTGGATATTCTAACCGCTCATAGCAGTTTGTCGGCCTGCGCTGGGCCGAAATATATAATCTTGTTCTGCCAGGCAGTTGCTGGCAGATAACTACACAAAAAAAAAAATCTTCTAACAATGAGCATGAACGAGTCGCAATCAGTGCTGTTCAGGCAGATCCATTGTAGTTCCGCGTGACTATTATCCTCCTGTCTGTCACTTGAAGTCAGCACTCAGCAGTAGAGGCCTTGACAGCTGGTAATTCAAAATCCTCCAGTGGTCATCTTCGATTGAGAATGGACGCATGCTTGATATGGCGTGATACGCCTGAATCTCATTCATTGGATTTCATGCATTTCATTGCTGTCAATTGCTGTAGCCTCTCACGTCGTGACGTCTTTGGCGCCTTGCCCCAGCGTGGCCTATGTTTCTTTTTTAAATCTTGGACTTTGACTGACTTCGATCTTCGTTTGGCCCACCTGGCAGCTGGCTGCTCTTGCTTGGCTAGAAGCAGCTAGAAGTGCATCATATCACATGTATGGAATAATCAGGACATACTTAATCTGTCTGGACGTTTTTGAAATCAAAGTGGAATATCAGTAATCGACAGCCAGGACTAGCCAGGACTTGTTCAGGGCCCAGGCTCCACCATTTGACACCCCCGCTCCATCACGCCAATGGTAATTGGCTACTCATGCATGTCGGGCTCGGGTCGCACAATCCTTCAGTGACGAATCACTGCAGAAACGGGCAGATGAAAGTAGAAATGGTGATCGATTTTGGTGACAAAAGGTGACTGATCATGACTAATAATTACCCTTTCGCACTTCTTTGCCCAGGATTTGTCTCACTCTGTCTTGCTTTGTCTGGTCCCTGTGGCTGGTGTAGGCTGGTGCCTGAAAATCACTGAAAACCTACTGTAAAGACAGACAGGCACTTGGTACCGATAAGTGTCGACCACAGCTGTATCATGCAGTATCGTGTATGTCTTCGCTTATAGGGAGTCGGGAGTCGGGACACAGGCTTCTACTGGACTCCGGAGCCTGGACTCTGGAGTCTGCACTGGTCTGGACTCTGCACCCCTGTCAGGGCCACGGAGCCGCGGGGAGCAACCAGGAGTGGGCCT
Organism: Mesotaenium endlicherianum; assembly: GCA_009602735.1. NCBI lineage: Eukaryota > Viridiplantae > Streptophyta > Zygnematophyceae > Zygnematales > Mesotaeniaceae > Mesotaenium > Mesotaenium endlicherianum. The sequence goes on from WELA01005980.1 coordinate 820,820, forward strand.
GGAGGTCTCCGTCTGACCAATGATCAGATTCAAAGGAGCCTGCGGCCCTGCAGGCTTCTAATATTGGCTGAAAAAGAGTGTGGTTTGAACTTCGATCCATGAGGTAGCTCTTTATTTATGAGTCGCTAATTAGACCCACCATTTCGAGGATTTATACTCACTTTATCTAGTTAGCCTACTTAGGGCCTATTTACAGTGGACACCGCACCATTATTGAACTACGGCGATGGCTATATTGGATTCAATTTAAGGCTTTTAAATGAAGGGTATTATCAAAAAACGCGTTTGGTTTACAGTGCATATCGAGTACATTTTCCAAATTATTTATGTCAATTCCCCTCCTCGCGATCTCGTGCGAATGGTGAGCGGATTTTGCGGGGGTGCAATTTTGACATGAAAAACAAGGGGGACTCGCCGTGGATCGAGGTCGAATAGCTTCCAAGAGTATTATTGAACGAAACGCCTACTTTTGTTCAAGACTGATGAGCATTTCAATATCGTAGACTTCATTGTAAACCATTGTTTCACGCGTCGTTTTTCAAAGATGCCTTGCCGTACAATGACTTACGTTTCGTTCAATAATAATGCACGGAAAGGCCCACTGTAAACAGGCCCTTAAAATGCCATCATGCAAAACAGAACTTTGAGGCCTACCAGCAAGAAAAGGTTTCAAATTTTTCAACAAGACATCATTTTTTATGTGTCTCAAGCAATCTCACCCCTCATGAACATGACGCAACCACCTTTCTACAATTCTTTACCAACATGTGGGTCAAGTTGCGTATATGTTGGGCCTAAGGCAGGATCGGTTAAATTGTACGTGACGACGGTGATTGGTTTTCATGGCATATGCAAATCAATTGAAATCATTCTAGAAGAAAAAAGACATTGTAAATTAATGATCACACTTGCACCACAACCTTCCCGCCCACATTGTCTAATAGCGAAGAGGTCTACTACTTGTAAGTCTATAAATCAATATATTATAACTCTTATCATCTCGAGTTCGATTTGGTGTTTCGAATATAAGAGGATGTTGTAACGTTTCTGCTTTTTAAGAGGATCTTTTCCTCGGTATTCAAGGAATATTTTATAATAGCAAAAAGAAACTAACTGTAACTTGAAATACTTGACAAAGCCTTGAGATGCGAAAATGAGAACTACAGTAGAATGTGTGCTTGTGAGAGTTGCCCTCACAATGAATCCTGCAAGTATTTATACTTGCACGACGTAAGGCACTGGAGTGCTTCGAGTCACCACCTAAAGCAACGGTCATGTCTACGAAAACAGACGAATGGATGTGAACCGCACGGCAGAATGCTCGTATGGATGTGCCCGTTCGACTGAAAGCTTGAAATCGTGCCATGTGACAATTTCGAGACTTTTTGACGATTCTCGAAGAATCGTTTCACGCCGAACAGGCGTAGTCATGTCATCGCGTCTTTTTGAAAAGACGTGACTGTTTGCGGAGTCGCGTACACGTGCTTTCATCGTGACCGGGAAAATCTACTTCGCCAATCGATTAGGTGTGAACATTTCAAACAAAAGGGCGGGTTCGAATCCGCATGAATGCAAAGTCACTTTGCATATTTCGTTTCTTTTGACTAAGTTCGGATTAACGACTCGTCGTTAAACCGAAATCGGTGATTGTGCATTATCTTAAATAATGGCAATCAAAATTACTTAATCAAGCAATGATTGACTAAGTTATCACCTCATAATGAATCAAGGTAACTTTATGAATGATTATGTCGTACAATTGCGAAGTAGTCGAATTACTTTATGACGCTTTTTGCAATTGCATCTTGGTCGTTTCGCCAATCGACCCGGAACTAATCGGCACACGCGTGTGGCGATTAATTTATCAGGACGCAATCATTTATCAATTTAACATATTGATAAATAATATAACGTATTTTAAGTAATCGAGAAAACGCCCCAAATATGCCTGAAAAGCTCAGATCGTTACATATGTAAGTCTTTAGGTTGTAAATATTTATGGCATGCAAGTCTCGATGGTTTTGCTTGAGGACTGAGCTTTGTGCATAAGGCATATGTGGGACATTAGCGCAAAGAAATAAGGCGTCTTGTTTTCGTACCTGAATATACAATTGTTCAGATTTGTTCGAAGTTTGACAGTGGGATGGGTGCAATGTGGGCATCATTGTTAGTGTTTTTTTGAACAAAATATCAAGTTCATGTCAACTTTGTTGCACTGAGCAAAGTCAAAACTTGTTAACTTGTGACAAAAAGATAGCCTTTGCATGATAAATTCCGGAATTCGGGTATCTGTCAAATCTTGCAAGTTGATTGCTACATTAAAACTTCATTTGCCAATATTTCGAGCGCAACCAAAATAAAATGTGCTATCATGAGGCTGAACATGATGCTCCAGCCTCCGAGCCGCTTAACGACTAGTTTTGGCAAGATTAAAAGAAGCCCAAACGCCTCAACCAAGTTGACCTCATGTCATGTGCGTGTCAATGTTTCAAACATAATCTGAAAATTAAAGACCCTTTCTAAAATTCAATCAATCAAAAAAAAAAAAAAAAGCTTTCCGTAGTTGTTACAACAACAATAAGGCAATAGAAGTGACCAACGTCGGTAGCCGACAAATTAGGTTTTGGTGGGCAAATTACTTTTTGCATAAAATCTTGCAAGTGCGTGTGTGCTTCTACGCGTGCATGCATTTATGCGAGCGTGCGTGCGTGCCTCAATGCGTCTGCGTATGCGGAGCGGATTTAAGTGTGTAGAATTATATATGATATGATATTGTAACGGCACTGTAGTGGAACAGATAGATAAAGTACTTAGTAAAATATAATACTATATCTATTCAAGATGCAAGGATCTTTGAACACAAGTGGTAGCTTCTTGAAAGAGAGATGCCTTCTTGAAAGTGAATATATTTCTGGAATTTCGCAAGTACAAGAGTGATTCTAGAATGCCTTTTTATGTCCTAGATCTTGTTTATATCCTTGCTACGTAAGTAATTACTAGGAGGGTGCATGTTGATGTGTTGGCACCCAACACATCCCAGAACTTGCCACCTCTTTCTAGAATAATGTACACATGTCCTTTTGACCTGAAAATGGCATATCTGACTTTTGCCACATGGAATTCTTCTAGGTCCTTCCTCTAACTTTGAAAATGCCTTACAAGGTTCAAACAACATGAACCAAGTCACTAGAGTATCTATTCACACTTGAATCTACACAAATGTATTCAAAAGCATTACAATAAGAACAAACGTATAAATTATAACTCATATCACTACATCACTCCCCAGACACAAAGAGCGATGTCTCGGCGCGTCAAGTCAGGTCTCGCACATGTGGAGAAGACTAGTCAAAGGCTTCAAGTGAGGTGTCGCACATGTAAAGAAGACTAGTCAAAGGCTGCAAGCCAGGTACTACACATGTAAGGTAGACTAGGGGCAAGGTCGTGGGTGGTGTGACCTTATTGGCTAGCCTGCTCCTTGATGATAAGGAAAATAGTACAAGTTAACCCGAAATCTGCCACGGATTCAAAATTGATAACGTCTAAAGAACTGCTTCAAATCTACAAATTCTAGTGCCAAATGGAGCGCGTCAAAGACATCTACCAGGTCACCAAATTTGAAAGCATTCTAACTTTTGGAGTGCCGTCGAGAGCAGAAAGAGTAGGCGCTACTCCAAATATGTGCAGAAACTTTTGAAAATTATGAGTACTGCAATACTTCGTCAAACTGTGCAAAATTAGTCCCTAAAGAAGGGCAGTAAATTATTCTACCATAGCCTTGAGTTTCATAGCATTCCAAGTTACGGGAGGGCACAATGTCAGAAAGCATATTCTCCCCTAATAATGCCAGCAGCCTGACCTCCTTGTGTTGAGAGCTTTGTATCTCTCTGACCGCAGCTTCAAATTGAGCAGACTTAAACTCTAAAAAATGGCCTACTCATGGACTAGAGCGAGATAAAATTTCAAAATTTAGTATGCAGAGACCTATCAGCAGTAGCAGTTTGAGTTTTTGGTCGAGAAATTGCGAGAAGAGAAGAGTTCTAATGTCAACTTTTACTCTTTCTGGTTCTTGCAGGCTGCCTGCAAGGGTTATTTTGCTACTTCTTGATGACAGCAGGCTGCCTCCCAGAAGTCTATTGGCTTCTAGGAGAGAGACTTGGGGCTGGTCCAAGATGCGGCTTGGCGGCATGGAAGTGTTTCAACTTCCTCTGGATTTTGACAAGGTAGTGCGCCGCCACCCAACTATTCTCCGAATCAATATATTCTTTCCACTTACTAAGATATTGTTGTTGCTTCCTGAAATTTCTCATAGCTTCCACTTCTTTATCCAAATGATCATCCACTATTCTTGGGGCTCATAGGGTTGTCACTCGTCTTGGGAACTTGTTGTCTGGTTGCACATATGGCTTGAATAGATAATTATGGAACACCGGGTCGATGTGCATGGTTTCGGGGATCTCTAGCTTAAAAGCAACGGGGTTGGCTCGCTGGATAATCTTAAATGGTCCCAAATACTTGGGAGAGAACTTGCTGCCGGCAGGCCTGTTCTTGGATGATAGTAACACCTTGTCACCACTCTATATGTAATTTCTCTTCTAGACGGGTTTGCCACGCTTGCTTTAGCATCTTGCGCACGCTGTGGAGCTTCCTTGGCTGGTGCAAGGGCTTCTTCTAATGTCTCCAAAAAATCTGCTGCTGCAGGTACTTCATCATGGCCAGCCGTGAAACTCAGTGGCGTGGTTGGATGGAAGCCATAGTTGAGGAAGATGGTGACTCTTGGGTAGAGGCCTGCAGGATGTTGTTGTAGGCAAACTCCAAGGGAGTCAAGTACATGTCCCAATTTTCCTCTAGAGTAGACACGTAGGCTCTTAGGGAGGTCTTTAGGGTACAGTTCATACGCTCTGATTGTCCATTTGATTGCGGGTGGTAGGTAGTGGACATATCTAGCGATGTACCTATGTTCTTCAAGAGATATTTCCAGAAATGGCTAATGAATGTTGGATCGACACAATTCTTGATGGTAGTCCATGGAGTCGGAAGAAGTTGTCAAAGATTACTCTTGCAAGTTGTGGTGCTGTAGTTTTAGTCGTTGTGGGAATGAAGTGTGCCATCTTGGTAAGTCTGTCCACCACCTTTAGTATTGCATTATGACCTTGAGGTGTCAAGGGCAGGTCCACGATAAGATTCATTGAGATGTCCGTCCATTGGCTCTCCGAGATTGGTAGTGGATGGAGGAGTCCTCCCGCCTTTTGTGATGATGGCTTGACTCTTTGGCATGTGTCATAGCTCCTGCACTACTCCTTCACTTGCTTAAACATGCCTAATCAGCAATAAGTCCTCGCTAGAACGCCCGTGGTCTTTAGGATCCCAAAGTGTCCTCCAAGAGGGTTGTCGTGTGCTTCTCGTAGAAGCAAGAGCCGGAGGTCTAAGTCATTAGGAACACATCTCTGGTCCGTGTCTTGCCTCACCCAATAATTGCTTTCTTGCTTCTTGTATGGGTCCAACGTTGCTTCACCGTTCTTGTAGTAAGGGTCTCTTTTATAGGCGGCTGAAAGTCCTGCCTCCAAATCCGTATGCAAGGTTGTCGTAACCGAATTCACTTGTAGCCTTAAAAGGGGGTCGGCGGAATTTGTCTTCCCGAGTTGGTACTAAATCTTGATGTTGTATTGTTGCAGGTATCCACTCCATCTTGCTTGTCTCCTTGAGAGATGCGGCTGCGTCTGGAGGTGCTTCAACACCTCGTGGTTCGTAGTGACTAGCACCTTGCATCCTTCAATGTAACAGCGCCAAACCTTCAAGGCATGTATAATTGCCAACGCCTCTCCCTCCGTGGTTGTCTAATTCTGCTTGACTAGATTTAGCTTCCTTGACTCATAGGCAATGGGCTGCAGTCCCTTGCCTTGGTCTTGAAGCACAATTGCTCCTATTGCATAGGACGATGCATCGATGATGACGTGGAAGGGCCAATCTGGATTTGGACTTGAGAGTGTGAGCACCGGGGATGTCGTCAATTTTTGCTTCGGTTGTTGGAATGCTTCCATTTCATGGTCCAAACATATGGCTTGTCCTTTTTTAGTAGATCCGTGAGGGGGGCTGCTATGTGCGAGAAGCTCTGGATGAATCTCCTGTACCAATTGACAAATCCCAAAAATGATTGGAGCTCTTACTTGGTAGTGGGGGTTGGCTAGTCCTCCACCACCGTGGTCTTCTTGGGTTCCATCTTTATGCCATCAGCAGTCACGTGGAGACCAAGAAACTCCACGTTTTGTTTAGCGAACTTGCACTTTGACTCCTTTGCAAATAGCTTGTTTTGCTTCAATACTTCGAGGACTTCTTTCAAGTGTCTCGCATGCTCTTCAAGGGTCTTGCTGTAGATAAGGATGTCAGCGATGAATACCACCACAAACCTGTCCAACATGGGCTGAAATATGGTGTTTATCATAGTCATGAAAGTTGCCAGCGCGTTGGTGAGTCCAAATGGCAGGACCATGAACTCAAAACTCCCACATCTTGTCCTGAACGTCGTCTTCTTTATGTCGGGTTCAGCGATGCGAATCTGGTGGTAGCCGCTTCTCAAGTCCACCTTCGTGAAGTACTTGGCTCCAACCAGCCTTCTTCTTGACAAATAGCACCGGGTTCCAAATGGCGACTTGCTAGGTTGAATAAAGCCATGCTCTAGTGGCTCTTTGATTTGCTTCTTGACTTCGTCTAGCTCCGTGTCTGACATCTTGAACGCAGGCCAAGAGATGGGCTTGCTTCTAGGCTCCAACTCTATCTTGTGGTCTTCGAATCTCTTGGGGGTTAAGCCCTTGGGCAATCTCGGGGAAAACACTTTGTAGTCCTTCAAGACTTCTTGTATCTCCTCAGGAATGGGGCTGCCTTCTTGAATCTTGATGTTTTCCTTGATGTCTTTTGGCGTGATCAAGACCAAAAGAAGCTCGTGTCCCTTCCTCACAAGTCTCTTGAGTTGGAGGGCGGACAATAGTATCTCGTGTGCCGGCTTCTTGATGTTTTGGGTCTGGATATTGTGGATTGCGCGCAAAATACAGATTTTGAAAGTGATGCTGTTCTTGATCTTGATGGTAATGTCCCTCCAATCAACGTGGGGGTTGTGCTTAGTCAACCAAGGCGTCCCTACGATGACGTCGTTCTTGCCCAATTGTATGGGGGAGAACACTACTCTATCCTTGAAGGACTTGATAGAGAGTGCCAAGGGGTACGTCTTCTTGGAAGGGGTACTATAGGAGAATCCGTCAGGCATCATAATCTCCTCGTCGTGGTCAAGAGTTTGCATAGTAATACCGTGCTTGGTGGCAAAATCTGCAGCGATGAAGTTGCCTTAAGCTTCGCTATCCACCAAGATGTGGACCTTCTCTCCTCCAAGGTAACCTCTCAAACTCATTGGGGCTGGAATGTCATCTTCAACGGGGGTCTCCACCTCACTTGGCTTGTTGTCTTCTCGTGAAGTGAGTCTTGGGGTGGTAGGCTCCTGACCTACCGGCGCTGTCCGTTTTTTGACAACTTTTTGGGGCACGAGAGTGCACGATGGCCCTCCTCCTGACAAGAAAAGCATAGACTAGCCGCCATAAGAGCTTCTTTTTCAACCGAGGAGAGTCTTGCTTTCACTCCTTGCTGGTTTCTTGCATCATAATGGGCATTGAAGGGTCTTCCACTCTTCCGGGCAGCCGCGGGGTCTCTTTTAATGAATCCAATCTCCATGGGTGTGGGTCCAGATTTGGATGTGGAAGAGGCTGCGTACACCCGCGTCGTTGGTGCCCGTGAAGATGAAGGCAATGAATGCTTGAAGTCCAAGGTATCCACCTTTTGGACCACTTGAATGATCTTTGAGAAGTCCGTCAAGTCGCGTAATTCCACTTGCTTTGCCAGCTTGGGCTTGAGGCCAAAGATGTATCAATCAATCTTCTCCTCAAGAAACATGTTGGGGATCTCAAGAGTGAGGGCATGAAATCTAGATGTATACTCTCGAATGGACGTCGTTTGCTTGAGGTGGTGGAGCTTTCCTCGGGCAATCTTCTCCGTTTTGATGGGCATGAAGTGTTTCTTTAGGGCCTCACGAAAATCTGCCCATCTTGCATATGATGGTGAGGGCGCATGGCCGAGCACGGGGTGCGCTTTTGCTTTATATACAGCCGCTTGATAGTTACGCCACCATGATGTTGTTGCTCCTCTAAGTAAGGTAACGACAAAGGGAAAGTAGTCCTCCTCGGGCACTTCAAGGAATGTGAGGTACGTCTCCACTTGGTAGAGCCACAAATTCAGTTTGGCTCCTCTCCCAGGATTGAAAGTGTCTGGTTTGCCGAGCTTGATGAGTTTCCTTGCTCTTGTAGACTCTTGTGGAGGCGCTTGAGCCGGGGCTGGATCTTGAGCGTTGCTTGCAATAAGGGCAACCATGGCAGTCATAGCTTCTCTTGACGATTGCACGGTTGCTTCAAAGGTCGCCAAGGCCACTTGGTTGTGGACGGTCATTAGAAAGGCTGCCCACTCATTTGCAAGAACCCCTTGTGGTGGGGTCAACTTTGCCACAGCGGCTGCCACGGGATTTGATGGTGCTCCTTTGTGTGGTGCTCCTTGTTGTGGCAAATTTTCTTGAGTGGGCTCTCTTGTCGGCGCTAGAGAAGGGTCTCTTGGGGATGAAGTGCTACCATCAAAAGCCTGTTGTTGATCTTGAGGATTGGCCATCTTCTTGTGCTACCAAAGTGCCTAGCTCCGGTACAATTGTAGTGAAATAGATAAATGTAGTACTTAGTAAAATAAGTTACTTTATATATCCAAGATGCAAGGATCTTTGAACACAAGTGGTAGTTTTTGAAAGAGAGATGCCTTCTTGATAGTGAATATATTTCTGGAATTTTGCAAGTACAAGAGTGATTCTAGAATGTTTTTCTATGTTCTAGCTCTTGTTTATATTCTTTCTACGTAAGTAATTTCTACAAAGGTGCATGTTGATGTGTTGGCACCCAACACATCCCAAAACTTGCCACCTCTTTCTAGAATAATGTACACATGTTCTTTTGACCTAAAAATGGCATATCTGACTTTTGCCACATGGAGGACATCTAGATCCTTCCTCTAACTTTGAAAATGCCTTAGAAGGTTCAAAGGACATGAACCAAGTCACTAGAGTATCTATTCACACTTGAATCCACACAAAGCTACTCTAAAAGTATTCAAAATCATTACAATAAAAAAAACTAATAAATTATAATTCATATCACTACAGGCACGGTGAATTTGCTTAAATTACCTGACATTCAGTTGAGGTTATAAAGCAATCATAGAATGTTGATGTGATATCATGGAAGGTCTCGTGTATTGTACACAAAATTCACATGTGTCTATTCACGTACAGTATTGTAACAAAATAGTTCAGTTTCTCAAATATATTTTTGATGTTTCTTGTTTCTAATGCTTATTGAAAGCAAAATCAAACCTTTTCTTCACTGAACACTTATAAAAGTCAAAAAAGTACTTGACTATGCACTCAACCACGCAAATAGTGACCAAGTGCATGTTTGTTCCACGCGTGATGCTAATTTTACAATGTGCGGAGTCAATTTTCAAGGTTATCTTAAGCGCCAGCAACGTACGAACATGAGAATAAAAACATGTGAAAACCATTGTTATCATGAAATTGTGCGAGTTGAGAAGCAATCTCATGTCAGCCTGGGAAGGTCTAAAAATCGATCCACTTTGAGCACTCCGAGTGCCAATTTCAGCTGAGATCTGTTGGGAAAGCATATCAAGCCGGTTGGCTATTACGTCTGCCGACCAGATCCATCAACAACCAAATGTCAAGCGTGAGAACTTGACTTTAACACCAAGCAAAGATTTGAATAAGTAAATGGTCAATCGCGCCTCGTTTGTGCTTTTATCCAATCGAGAGATTTGTGATTTTGTCAATGCTTAAATCTCTGATATTTAACCAACTTCTCGTACGGACCATAGATGTAGAGTGACCCAATAAGATTCATGCCATTTACAAACTAGTGTGTTACTCCTCTTTATTGTAGGAGGTCTGCACGCTTCTGAAGTAACAATTCAGGTTGATGTTTGTTACTTGACATTCAGTAAACTTGGACCTTGGATAGAACTTAGATAGCTGCTCAGCGTCCACAGAGTAGCGGTGCACGACAACTACAGACTTTTAAGCTTGCAAGTCTCTGGCCCAAATTATGCAACAGTCATGGGATGAAGAGTGCAAGGAATGTAGGCTAAGGAGTCAAATGAAGTGAGTTGGACTATGGAGGGATACAATTGACGGCGGACTATCATCAAGCGGAGGTGCGCTTAAGTGGATTCAGAATGCGGTAGGGTCAATAGGAAAACTGGGGGGATGTAACGTGTAATTATATAATCAGACTATATTCATTGTATTCATATTTTAATGTTCTTAAATATTTATAGAGTAATTTGTGTGGATTAAAGTGTTCAATAGATACTCTAGTGACTTACTTCATGTCCTTTGAACCTTCTAGGGCATGTGTGAAATTAAAGGAATGACCTGAAAGAACTCCATGTGGCGAAAGTCAATGTCATTTTTTAGTCAAAAGAACATGTATACATTATTTTAGAAAGAAGTTGCATAATTTGGGATGTATTGGGGTGCCAACACATCAAAATGCACCTTTCTAAAAATCACTTGTGTATAAATTATGTAAGGAAGAGCTAGGATAGATATTCTATAATTACTCCTATACTTGCCAAGTTCTAAGTTAATGAAAGGGGCAGAGTGTCCTAGTGGAAGCGTAGTGACTTACGAGGAAAAGAACTAGTTGCAATCATACTAAAGAGTGCAGCGGCATATCACTAAGAAAGCTTAGGAAAATTACTCAACATTTTGAGTAGCAAGAAATTGCTCACAAATGATGTAGGATGAAAGGCCTTGTCATTACAAACCCGTAGATATTTACAGAAGTGAAAACTGATAAGAAACAAAGAAGTTATGCCTATTTATAATTTTCTGCCTGAGTGCTCCTCCCTAGGAGGAAGCTACGGATTTTCCTATGTGTTCGTCAAATTGTCCCTCCCAAAATATTCGTGAGTAAACCAGATCAGTCTAATCCGACGTGTCGGGCCGAATTGACGTCCACATACATGCATCGACATTACTAGAATATTCTATCTTAGACGCGCTAGGCTAAACCAAAACTTCTAGGTAAATCGACCTAGTCGGCACTCCGCGTCAGCCGAACTTACGTGAAGGTTCGAATTCACTCTAGCGGCCTAGATCGCTCGACGCTGTCGGTCAATCCGACGGTCGCGCTCACGGCGAATTAAGGACAGTCGTCAACCGACCTTAACACAAATTAAACTTCGGAAATCCATAACTCTCTCAATACTTGACCAAATTCGATAAATTTTATATCAAAATGACCACAAAAATGCACTCTGCATTTCTATGCAATCATAACATACTTTCAAGGAGCTCAAAGATGCACTTCATAAAACTATGACTTTACATCATCCCCCTCCTCAAGATGCGACGTCCTCGACGCATTCTGTAGATAACGCCTCAACTTACTCTTGCAATGAGTCAAGTTGGCCTCCGGCTCCCAAGTGTTGTCATCCGCATGGTAGCCTTTCCACTTGACCAGATACTCTTGAACAAGTCGTTGACTTCGCTTGACTCGTCGATCGCTGACAATCGCCTCCACTTCATACTCCAATACATCATCGATCTCGACCGGTGGTGGCGGTGTAGGTAGTCGTCCTGGATGTCCTTCATTCGGGTCAACGTATGGCCGCAAACAACTGACAAGGAACACATCATGGATACGCCAGCCTAGAGGAAGTTCCGACTTGTAGGTCACTGGATTAACCTGCTTGAGCACCACAAAGGGAACTGTAAATCGTGCTCGCAGTTTCCTCGTGCCCGTAAAAGGTAGATTCTCTGTAAACAAGAGTACTTTGTTGCCCACATGGAATGTCACTTCCCTCCTGTGCTTGTTAGCATGCTTGACCTGCTCTTCCTGTGCCTTCCGAATACACGTCTTCGCCATATCCCAAGTCTTCGCCAGCTGCTCCATAAAAGCTTGTGTAATAGAAACCTGAGTCTCCTTGGCTTTCTCCAACAAGATGTTCCCTGGATGATATACTTCTCTCCCATAAACCATGGTGAATGGTGACTGCTTGGTCGATCCTTGCAAACTGTTGTTGTAGACAAACTCCAATCCTGGCAGCTTCTTGTCCCACTCTGAAGGGTCTTCCATAGTGAAACTCCTGAGCACCTCTTGCAGAGTTTTGTTGAGCCTCTCACTCTGCCCGTCTGTCTGAGGATGAAAGGAAGAGCTCATACTTAGCTTGGTCCCCATCAAAGTAAACAATGACCGCCATAAGTTGCTAGTAAACCTTGGATCCCGATTTAAAACAATCACCTTCGGCAACCCATGTAGCTTGAAAATATGATCAAAGAACAATCGTGCCATATCTGCTGCCGTAGAAATCTCCTTCATGGGAATGAAGTGTGCTATCTTGCTGAGTCTATCAGACACAAGCCATACTGCATCGTGCCCTTGACCACTCACTGGTAAAGATGTGATGAAGTCCATAGCAATCTGCTCCCAAGGGTACTTTAGAATAGGCAAGGGTTGCAGTGTACCTCCGTTCTTTTGATTTGGTGTCTTGTTTCTCTGGCACGCATCGCAACTCCTGATCCACTCCTCGATGTCCTTGTCCATATTTCTCCAATAACTCTGTCAGCTGCTTCTTCAACTCATCCAACTCCGCAAACAATTGTCAATAGGCGGGTCTCACTGGTGGCTTGCTCCCTGGTTCCAACTCAATCTTGTGCTCCATAGCTCTCTGTGGAGGAAATCCTGCAGGTAGCTCCTCAGGACACACGCACTTGAACTCCTCCAGCAGCGCCTTAATTTGGGCAAGCATCTCAGCAGGCTTCTTCTCTTGAGCTCTTGGGCTCCGCTCCTTCTAAGCAAGGGGATCAGACACCACTACTTGCTCCGCCGACGATGTACATTCGCCCAGGCTATTAGGATTCACGCTTGCTCCATCTAATGACCTGGCCAGGGCCACCGAAACAAGGTACATCTCCTTCACCTTATGCGCCCTGCATAGCTTCTTAACCTGCAGGCTCGACAGAAGACAATTACTTGTGGTCGTATCTACCTCCACCTGCTTCGCTGTCTCCATTTGACCATCACGCCCTTGGACTTTCACTTGTCCTGTGCTCCAGTGCACTTGAGGGTTGGCTTTTCTGAGCCATGGTCGGCCCAATGTCACCTCATGGTGACCCAACTCTGCCTGCTCCATAACTTCCTTACTCCGGTGCCCCGCTACTTCCACGTGAATAGCTTCCGTAGGTGCACAACACTTGAGTCTCTGCCCATTCGCTAAAATCGCCTCCTTAGGCTCATAATGCTTCTGCACAGGGATTCGCCATAATTTCACCAGCTTCTTGTGCACAAAATTTGCACTTGCGCCACTGTCGACCATACACTTCGCCTTGTTGCCGTCGACTACTCCTTCCACGATGATAGGCTTGTCAGCGTCTCGTCCTTCGCTTCTCGACAGGCTCCTGGGGATAACCTCCTTGTGAGTTCTCGTCTTCACGCCAGTAGACACCCCAGCACGACTTACTGGCGTCCTCCTTTTTCCTGCTATTGAGGTTGCTTCGCCTTCACATGACAGTCTCGAGCTAGATGTCCAAGCTTGCCGCAATTATAGCAAGGTCCTCTCGACCTGCGCTGATACTGCACAAGTCCCAACTCCATAGGTACTGGACCTTGTCCACTTGTGCTTGGCGCTTGAGAACCAAACTGTCGATATCCTCCAAAGTTGTGGCTGCCCCACTGCCTCTAACTATACTCCACAGCGTCGACCCTTGTTGCCAATGCCATCATTTCTCCAAGACTGGTAGGGTCCTTGAGCGCCACTTCCTTGTCCACAGTTGGCTTGAGTCCCCTCTTGAACTTGTCCATCATCTTCGACTCATGCATGGATGGACATTGAAGCACCAGCTCATTGAAGCGCGAAAACTACTCCTGAACGCTCCTCGCTGACGAAGGCGCACCAATAGATATCGAGCGGTAGCCTCGGGTGCGATAGGTTGAAATTGCCTCTTCAAACCTTCAAAGAGCTGATCAACAGTAGCAGGAACTCCAGACAGGAGCTCCTATCGCTCATACTAAGCTCTAGCACTCTTCTTCAGCAACGTAATCACAAAGGCGACTTGCTTGCCGGGCATGAGCGCAGAATACTTCATAAACTTCTTCACTCCAAAAATCCATTGATGAACAAGCGGCGATCCACGCTCTCCAGTGTATACTTCAGGCTTAGGCGCACGCACTCCCGATGCGGGTGGAATAACTGGTTGCACCACTGGGTCAACATAACTTGGTGGTACAACGGGTGCAGGTGCCGAACTCGTCGAAGCTGCGTTTCCAACAACAATTCGCACCATTCTCTCCACCTCCGCGCGCATATTTTGTTGAAATTGGGCGTAGACTTCTCCTCTAATTGCATTCGCCATTTGCCTTAGCATTGCCTGCATCTCTTGTTGCTCTTTGGTCATCGTTGGTGCTGCCTGCTGCCCCGCGCGCTCAACATGCTCGACATGTTCACCTCCTCCGGCTGCTGGCTGCGACTCCATAATATAATATGCAAACTAGCCCAACTCCGATACCAGATGAAAGGGGCAGAGTGCCCTAGTGGAAGCGTAGTAACTCACGAGGAAAGGAACTAGTTGCAATCATACTAAAGAGTGCAGCGGCATATCATTAAGAAAGCTTAGGAAAATTACTCAACATTTTGAGTAGCAAGAAGTTGCTCACAAAAGATGTAGGATGAAAGGCCTTGTCATTACAAACCCGTAGAAATTTACAAAAGTGAAAACTGATAAGAAACAAAGAAGCTATGCCTATTTATAATTTTCTACCTTAGTGCTCCTCCCTAGGAGGAAGCTACGGATTTTCCTAAGTGTTCGTCAAATTGTCCCTTCCAAAATATTTGTGAGTAAGCCAGATCAGTCTAATCTGACGTGTCGGGTCGAATGGACGTTCACATACATGCATCGACATTACTAGAATATTCTATCTTAGACGCGCTAGGCTAAATCGAAACTTCCAGGTAAATTGACCTAGTCGGCACTCCGCGTCAGCCGAACTTACGTGAAGGTTCGAGTTCATTCTAACGGGCCAGATCGCTCTGTCGGTCAATCCGACGGTCGCGCTCACCGTGAATTAAGGACAGTTGTCAACCGAACTCAAAACTAATTAAACTTCGGAAATCCATAACTCTCTCAATACTTGACCAAATTCGATGAACTTTATATCAAAATGATCACAAAAATGCATTCTACACTACTATACAATCAAAACATACTTCCTTGGACATATTGGCCAAGTGTAAATAAATTGAAGTAGAGACGTGGGTTTGAATCCCCACAAGAACAAAGTGTAATTTGCACTTCTCGTCTTCGTTCGCGTGCAATTGTCGCAAAATGAGTTGGCCCAGACTGATGTCCTGGATTTAAGTCTGGGCGGCGACGTTCGTGGGTCGCCTCCTGCTTGTTTCATTTTGGTTGGACGACTGTCGTTATCATGGAAAAGTGGCAGGCATTGTCCAAACAATGACGTTTAAATAAAATATGATTACTTATTAGTTAATATAAAGTGTATGTTATATGAGTAGGTTTTATGTTTAGACAAATTATACTTTTTACGATTAGATTGCTTTCCACCTTTTGGCCGTGTGCTAATCAAGCACAATCAGTTGACATGCATGCGTGTTCAAAATTTGAGGAAAAAATAATCTTTCTCAAATAAAATGCATGACATATTTGAGGTAATTAGAAGAATATACTAAATACACCTAAAATCACAGATTGTTACATGGGACTTACCAGAGGGCAACTTATCAAGGATCGGTCTTAGGTTATTCTAGGAAGTGAGGAAGCCATCTGAGCCAGGTTGAGAAGAGAGCTTAGAGAATGGACCTGGGTCATGAATAGGTCAACAACGCCATGTGGAGCGTACAAGAGGAATATTGAGAATTAATGGTCGGGTTGACAATTGCTGCACACGCCGTCAAAATTGGCATCGCCGACCCCTCTTGCTAGTGTGCTTGGAATTTGTGTTCGCAATGCGTATTCATACAAACTTTACAATCTTGAGGCCTCGAGTGCCGCAAACGCCAAATGAGACAGCTTCCTGGCCGCCCTCGGACACCCAGTTAGGGGAGTTGAAGGATGACCTGTTGTTTCTTCAACATGCGTTGAGGAGATAATTCAGCCTCGCAACTTGCAACTACGTAACTAATGCCACAACATAGTCAAACTTGCTCATTGTCTACTATGTGGCAAATATTTCAAACTAAATTATTTGGATTGGTTTGGATTTACTGGTAATACTTGAAACACAATTAGGAGTGGACAGAGCATGACAGAACATGCATGCAAGCATAACATCTCAGTGAAACTGGTGCAATGGACCAAAAATGGTTGCATCAAACATGGCAACACTTAACGCTAGCTTCACTGACTATGGAACCAAAAAAGACACCACAATTGGCCACTTCTTTAGACTTGTCAAGGAAGTGCCTATGGGTCCACCTCTTCTCCAGCTGCTCCTGCACTTCTCGCAAGGATGATGCCACTCTGTCATCTCTCTCTGTAGGTCCAACGTAAACCATAACCTGTCAGTACCAGGATGAGCCATCTCATACAAGATGAATGCATTGGCTATGGCCCCATCAAACAAGCCCCAATACAGCCGATGCCAGTACTCTCTAGGCACCTGCTCTATCTCCACGGAGTAGTTGTCTCTCAAACACAGTTTGTCAAATTGATCAACAGCATGCTTGTATTGGTTGTAGTGTTTGACAATGTCAGGAGCAGGGATAGTTTTGGACTCTCCTCCTTTTTGCCTCCTCTGGACCTCTACAACATCTAGACCCTTACAGTTATACAGCAAGTAAACAAGCATTTTTTCTTGCCACTCAACAGCTATCTGCTCAGGCCAGTCACACACTGCTGCTTTGAAGGACCCATGCTCTACTTCTTTCTGGCCTGCAGGTAAATCTATGACCAACTTCTTAGTAGGATAGCTTTTTCTATTGGTACAAGTACCAGTAGCTCCATGACCAACTTTTGATAGCAGCTTCACAAGTTCAGGACTTGTGAAGCCACTGTCAAGCACATCATTGTAAGTTTGGCCCTCAGGCAATGTACTGACCATCTCCATGACATCTGAAGTATCTTTGCCAGACCTCTTTATCTTGTCAAAGACCACAAAATCCCAACAATAGAAGGTGACACTCTCATTTAAAGTAAAGAGCTCTATGCCAAACTTATAGGCTTTTTCAAGATAGTAGACTCTGACAGGGCACTGCCTGTTCCTAGTAGGAATCAGCCACTCATCTACTGTCAAATGCTCACCTGGGTTATAATACTATTTAAATTTTTCTTTCAACAGGTCTATGAATGGCTGACATTGCCACAACGTGTACTCACCAGATTCCTTAGGAAAAATATTTCTAGTTGCATTTGATATAATGTGCAAGTAGCACTTGATCTGGGCCCACCTATCCCTTGACATATATTTTCCAAATGCTAGAATCTTACAGGACCAAAACTGTCACTCCTCCAGTACTCTGTGTACCTTGGCAAGGGCTTGAGAGCCATGGCAATACAAAGACCATGCCATAGGATAAGCTCACTAGTACTCCGTAGAGTGTATTGCTTAGCTCCTTGCTCATGAGCATATGCATTTGTCTCAGTACACATTTCATCATATCAGTCGATGCAGATGAGCAGACATAGAATTGCAAAAGGGCTCATTGTGTGAAACAGCTTGGTGCTGATTGTGATGACAGTCTTGATCAGCCATGAGGGGACTTCACCTTCTTCAGGAGACCTCCAAAAAAAATCTGGTCCTCCGCTGGCATGTTGAAACTGTTCCTCTTCTCCAGCAGGAATTGGCACCAGAGGGTCTCCTTCTGTCTCCAGCTCCTCATTTGAGCTGTACTCATCCTCAGGTTCTGACATCCTTCCCTTCTTCTTCTTGTAGCCCTTGTTAGCCCTGCTCTTGGCACTCTCCTTTGCTAAGGCCACTCTATCTCTTCTCTCATTCCTATCCACAGGCACAGTCGCAGCTGAACCTTCCTGCTTTTAAGGTCTTCCCCTCTTCCTCCTTGGCTCTATAGCTAATAGGTCCCTGTCTGATTCTGTGTCAGTGTGTGACTCCTCTGATTTTGGAGTGTCCTGTGGTTCTGGTGTGATAGTCAGATTGGGTGTGATTTGTGTAGGCAGGGTGACTTGGAAGGTCCTAGGAGCAGGTTCTTCCAAATGTTGCTGTGCAGAGGCATCTACCCTCACAACTCGCTCGTACGGACAGAACCAACGGAGTTCAGGCACAGAGGGCATGTACTCTGGAATTTGCTTGCGAGCCCAGGTTTTGTACTCCTCATCATACTTGAAATATATCTTGAACTTAGTATTTTTGGTTTTGTACACCTCTTCTCTTTGAATTCCTACCAAAAAGACTCCTCAAAATGCTCTCCGAACTCTTGCCGTGCCCACGTTGCACCCCATATTTTGCTAGGCGTCAGTATTTTAGTACTTACGCCTACGACAAGACTTGTGGACATAGAAGCAATGGCAGCCATGGCTGCTCTGTCCTGCAAGAAGCAAGAACTCGGATGAAATGAATCGACTTACTAAAAAGACGATTAATAATTAATGAAGATCTTTATATCAGCAAGTAATCTTTATGGTATTTTATATTAATTGATTAAACAGCGAAAGACAACACACTAGCAGTGGACAATACTCGTAAATCAAATGGAAGTAAACTAGCATCAATAATGCAATCAGTAAACTCACACATAAGCAAGGCTAGGAGACAGTGCATATCAATGGCTTCTCGCCTTAGATTCAGATCTCTCTCAGTAAGCAATACAAGAGAGTTGGTCTCGTTTCCGAATGCCGAACTCAAGAGCATTACCTAGCATATGTACATGGAATGAGTTTACTGCTCAACGGCCAGTGCGATGGCACCGCCTACCCGGGAGTTAACCTCGTTGGTAGGACCTCGGTTAACCAAATCCACCGCCATCTTCCATCATCCCGAATCGCCATCCATCCAAAGGATGTCATCTGGCCATTCATCTAGCACACCACACTTGGATGCGTATCTAGGCAGTTCGCTGCTACCGAGTACGGAAGTCAGCTGGCTGTCAAAGAATGTGTCAGCAAGCTGACTTTAGTTGACTTCAGCCTGCTGCCCACGACTGAGTCATTGAATTGACTATTTAATAAAGTCCAACAGACTCAATATTAACTAAAGTTCAGCAGGCTGAACTTATTTAACTATTATATTTAAATGAATATTATATCAACCAATACACTGATTCATTACAATCCCTCCAACTTAACATGTTGTCGCCTCGACAACACTAACACTAGGAACAGCGTGCTATCCCTTCCGTCCCCGGCTTACTACCATTAGGAGGGAGATGTCCCTGGGGCCCTATACTCAGGGGAGCCAGGCCTCCTCCTGTCTTGGGGTCTCCTGAAGCCTGGGGGATCCGCATAGGGACCCCGCGAAGAACGCAGTAACTAGGCTGTTTCCTCCTGCACAGTCTGAAACTAAAGGGAGGCAGCCTTCTCCTGGGCAGCCCTAAAACTGACAGGTACATATACCGACATCCCGGAAGAATGTTGCATGACATGAGCCAAGGGTACATGCCCTCTCTGCGAGGGAGATGCTGGCAGGCCTCTGACTATCTCCCTAGCAGCCCTCCTGTCTGCCCTGTCTGACTGGGTCTCCGTGCCTGCAGATGGGCTCTGTCCTCTGGCAGATCTCAGCCAAGTGATGTCCTCCTCTTCAGCGAGCTGTTGCATGGCCCTCCCAGTCAAGTGTCGGGACCACAGCGGGGCTAGTGTCCTCCTCCTTGCCTTCCTCTTCTTCCTCTGACCCTTCCTCCTCTCCTTCCCTTGGTTCCTCTGAGGCCGCTGGGGTTTCCTCTGTTAGCTGCTCTCGCTCTTCCCGAGAAAAAGAATACCCCACTGACCTTCCCCTTTTAGGTGCTGGTGGAGGCTTGTAATGAATCAGTATATTAGTAGATATAATATTCATTTAAATGTAATAGTTAATTTAGTTCAGCCAGCTCAACTTTAGTTAGTAGTCAGTCTGCTGAACTTTA
>WELA01005988.1:0-20678 GCA_009602735.1 Mesotaenium endlicherianum
ATGGGGATGTCATCTGGCCATTCATCTAGCAGGTGGTACTTAGATGCATATCAAGGCAGTTCGCTGCTACCAAGCACAATAGTCAGCTGGCTGTCAAAGAATGTGTCAGCAAGCTGACTTAAGTTGACTTCAGCCTGCTGCTTTTGGCCGAGTCATTAAACTGATAATTATGTAAAGTCCAGCAGACTGATTATTAACTAAAGTTCAGCAGGCTGACTACTAACTAAAGTTCAGCAGGCTGAACTAGATTAACTATTATATTTAAATGAATATTATATCTACTAATATACTGATTCATTACACCAGTACTACCAGCAGCCAACAGACTGGAGGTGGATGACCGTCACAAATAAGAAGCAGGAGTGTGACCGAGCCCAACCGGATGACTTCCACTATGGCCTAGACGGCTATCTCATCCTACCACCTCACATTGCCCCTTGGGACCCCAGGCTGAATGGATGCCTGAGCAATATGAATGCAGAGACCAAGGAGCATAGGAGGAGGGGAAGAGACTACTTCTCTAAGGGAAAGCATGCCTTTGTCAAATGGGCAAAGAATGCAGGCCGGATAGATATCAGTAGGCTGAAGGCCAAGCAACCTCCAGCACGCCGTAAGAAAGGGAGGTCGGTAGACTACTCCATGTCTACTAGGGAGCAGGACGACTTAGTGGACGAGACCCCTACTCTCTCCGAGGAGGAGGATGAGGAGGATGAGGAGGATGAGGAAGGAGAACATGGCAAAGGAGAAGCATCAGCAGCAGATACTCAGGATACCCAGCGAGAGGCAGTGGCACTTCCTAAAGAACCACGATCAGGTGTGTGGAATGTGATCCCCGTTATGGCGACAACTGGACCCCGCGCTCGCTCCCCCAGCCCACCTGCCCAAGCAGGGGAAGAAGCTGATCTGACGGTACTGGGCAGCAGACACAGACAGAAATCCCCAGAGGACAGGGGTGCCAGAAGAGGGACACGCGGGTGGGCCAGAGGTATGCCAGCCTCCCCCTCCGCTCAGGGGCATGTACCTCTAGCCAATGTATTTCAGCATCCTACTGGAATGCCTGTCTATGTGGGAATCAACACCCAAATAGTTGAAGAGCAGGCCACCATCCTCCGTTCTCCCCGAGGGCCAACTTTAGAGCAAACAGGGTTCATTAGAAGGCCAGCTGACCGACCTAGAGGGCTGTCCAGATCTAGGTCCAGATCTCCGTCTCCTGACCCTGAAGCCCCAAGAACAACCCCTTAAGGTGACACGCTGAAGAGGCAGTCAGTAAGGGAGGCTGGTCAGGTTCAGTTCCCGTATTTAAATTTATGCAGTTTAATGTTGTCGAGGCGACAACAAGTTAAGTTGGAGGGATTGTAATGAATCAGTATATTAGTGGATATAATATTCATTTAAATATAATAGTTAATTAAGTTCAGCCTGCTGGACTTTACATAATTATCAGTTTGCTGACGTAGTCAAAAGCAGCAGGCTGAAAGTCCATATAAGTCAGCTTGCTGACACATTCTTTGACAGCAAGCTGACTTCCGTACTCGGTAGCAGCGAACTGCCTTGATATGCATCTAAGTGCGATATGCTAGATGAATAGCCAGATGACATCCCTATGATGGATGGCTATTCGAGATGATGGGAGACGGCGGTGGATTTGGTTAACCGAGGTCCTACCAACGTGGTTAACTCGGGTTGGGCTCGGTCACACTCTTGCTTTTTGTTTGTGACGGGCATCCACCTTGAAATGAACCGACTTACCAAATAGGCGATTAACAATTAATAAAGATCTTTATATCAGCAAGTAATCTTTATGGATTTTTCGTTAACTGANCAAACGGCAAAAGTACAACACACTAGCAGTGAACAACACTTGTAAATTAAATGAGAGTAAACTAGCATCAATAATGCACTCAGTTAACTCATACATAAGCAAGGTTAGAAGACAGTGCGTATCAATGGCTTCTCGCCTTGGATTCAGATCTCTCTCAGTAAGCTGTACAAGAGAGTTGGCCTCGTTTCAAAATGCGGATCTCGAGAGCAACGCCTAGCATATGTACATGGAATGAGTTTACTGTTCAACGGCCAGTGCGATGGCACCTCTTACCCGGGAGTTAACCACGTTGCTAGGACCTCGGTTGACCAAATCCACCGCCATCTCCCATCATCCCGAATCGCCATCCATCATAGGGATGTCATCTGGCCATTCATCTAGCATACCACACTTAGATGCATATTGAGGCAGTTCGCTGCTACCCAGTACGGAAGTCAGCTGGCTGTCAAAGAATGTGTCAGCAAGCTAACTTAAGTTGACTTCAGCCTGCTGCTTCCGGCTGAGTCATTAAACTGATGATTTAGTAAAGTCCAGCAGACTCAACATTAATTAAAGTTCAGCAGGTTGAACTTATTTAACTATATTTATTTAAATGAATATTATATCAACCAATATACTGATTCATTACAATCCCTCCAACTTATCATGTTGTCGCCTTGACAACATTGATATTAATAACAGCTGCTGTACCTTCCGTCCCCAGCCTACTGCTATTAAGAGGGAGATGTCCCTGAGGCCCTATACTCAGGGGAGCCAGACCTCCTCCTATCTTGGGGTCTCCTGAAGCCTGGGTGATCCGCGTAGGGGCCTCGCGGAGAACGCAGTAACTGGGCTGTTTCCTCCTGCACAGTCTGAAACTGAAGGGAGGCAGCCTTCTCCTGGGCAGCCCTCAAACTGACAGGTACATATACCGGCAAACCAAAAGGATGTTGCGTGACATGAGCCAAGGGTACATACTCTCTCTGCGAGGGAGATGCTGGCAGGCCTCTGGCTATCTCCCATGCAGCCCTCCTGTCTGCCCTGTCTCACTGGGTCTCCGTTCCTGCAGATGGGCTCTTTCCTCTGGCAGTTCCCAGCCAAGTGATATCTTCCTCTTTAGTGAGTTGCTCCAGGGCCAACCCCGTCTTCTCCCCTACAGGGGATGTGGCAGGTGTCAGGATCACGGCGGGACTAGTGTCCTCCTCCTTGCCTTCCTCCGCGTCGTCCTCTGACTCCTCCTCCTCTCCGTCCCCGGGTTATCTGAGACTTCTGGAGTCTCTTCTGTCAGCTGTTCGAGCTCTTCTCGAGAAAAAGAATATCCTACTGACCTTCCCCTTTTGGGTGCTGGTGGGGGCTGCTGACTCCGGACCGCATAGAGGTCCTTTTCCCCCTGCTTGCTTGCCATTTGGCATAAGCGTGCTTCCCTTTTGAGAATGACTCTCGGGCCCTGCTTCTGTCCCCCTGCATCTCTTGGCTCATGCAATCTCTGACTCCATCCAATCTTGGGTCCCAAGCCGCAATGTGAGGGGGCAGTACTATGTTCCCCTTTAGGTCTGTCAGGAAATCCTCATCCGTCGCCCTGTCATTCTGCTGGTCCCTCATGTTGATGGTCATCCACCGCCATTCGGTGGGCTTTTGGAAGAAGGTAGGGTTTGTCCTTTTAAGAGTACAAGGGTACCAGTGCCCTGCAAAGTCTAGCTGACTGGTTTCCCTGGCCAAGATTTCCCAGCTCCTTCTCTCCACCTCATTTTACATGGCCTTGAACTTTTTATGGGCTGTAGAGTCCTTAAAGCTGTCCGCATCCATGGGGATCATCCTGATGACCCTATCCTCCCCCCAGATACCAGGAATCGATACAGCCCCTGCTTCATTCACCTGGGCCATTGCCTTGGCCTCTCTGACCGTATATCCTACCATCCTGGCGTAATCGTGGTAGAGGAGGAGCCCCGTGCTGACCTCTATATACTTGTCAAAGTTTTTGGATGTCTCCCCTTCCCTCTGGAGGATGTCCTTCTGTGACTCACTGCGACTTCTCTGAGCATACTTGAAGGCCTCCTCCAGTAGATCAAAGCCCTTGCCTAGTATTGTGTAGCGGTAGCTGCTGATTCTCCTCTGCTCTTCTTCCGCCTGCTGCTTCCGCTTCTCCTCAGCTTGCCTCTCCTCCTCTGCTTGCTTAGCCTCCTCTGCAGCTTTTCTGTCCAGTTCTTCCTGCATCAGTCTGGCCTGTTCCTCCTCCTCCTTCTTCTTCTGTGCCTCCCGCTGTTGTTCGAGTCGTTGTCATTCCCGAGCGGAGATGGAGGATGATTCGATGTCTCCACGGAATTGCAAGTATTTTGCATGTGCCTCTTCCGCCCTTCTCTTCCTCTTGAGTTCCGACTTTTGAGTCATCCTGCTCAATCATAAACACAATGCAGTTAGTGAAGTCATGATATTTTGCCGCTACGGAGTGCCCTTGATGAAGAGGAACGCGATCGGGAGAGTTCCTAGTGTGAAATACGTGGTGTGAGTGAATATAAGGGAAAATTGAGTTAGAGAGCAAGTGAATGTGAGCGCAGGTCGAGTGTGTAATAGGGTTATCAGAGTTTTTCCGGCTGATCCCGAAACAGAATACCACTCCCTCCAACTTAATTTTAAAGGTGGGCTGCCTGTCACAACTGTCACTAACTGTCACATCCCCCTCTGACTTATATGGAGACAGGACCTCCTGTCACCTTCCCATGTCTACGGAAGGGACTGTTAGGGCGGTGCCCCAGCCGCCTGAAGGTGGAACCGTTTCAACGCCCCTTTGGCATTGGTCAGCTGGTCTTTAAACTCCCAAGTGTCCCCAGAGGCATTGTAACCCTTCCATCGGATGAGGTACTTCATGACATATTTAGACGATCGGCGGATCGAGCGAACGTCTAAAATCTCATCGACCTCATATTCCTCAGGGTCGCCGTCCCGGACAGCGAGACCGGTCCCGGTTGGACAGGTAAGCGACCTGTGAACAGTGTATCATCTTTGATGTATGGTTCCAGGAAGGAGACATTAAAGACCGGGTGACCCTTGTAGTCCGCTGACATGTTCAGTTTGTAAGCATTTTGACCGACACGACGCACTACCGAATATGGACCGACCCAAACAGGGCCAAGCTTTTTCTTGACCACACCTGGGAGGTACAGGTGCTGAGAATGCAGTTTGACTAAATCGCCCTTAGAAAATGTCAGCTCCCGACGGTGTTGATTAGCGTATTTTTGTTGGTTTTTTTGGGCTCTGTGCAGGTTTTGTTGGACTTCTGACAGCGTGTCAGCAAACTCTTCAGTTAACTGGAGGGAGACCGGATTGTCAATCCCTACGGGGTCAGTTAAAGACTCCCCTAGTACATCTAAAGGAGACTTAGGGACTCTACCCAGGCTGAGATCAAACAGAGTCTTGCCCGTTGACGCGTGCACCGCACTGTTGACCGCAAACTGAATTTGAGGCAACAGGTCATCCCAATTATCTTGTTTTGGTTATTATATGCTCTCAGCACCTCCTGCAGAACTCGGTTAGTTCTTTCAGTCTGCCCATCAGTCTGAGGGTGGTTTGCTGTGCTGAGCAGCTGTTTGACTCCCATTAACCCCATTAAAGCTCTCCAGAACTTTGGAGAGGTAAATTTTGAGTCTCGGTCTGGTGATATAAGAGGGTAGCCCATGTTGGCATACTACATCGTTGTAGAATTGTCTCGCTGTTTCGAGTGCACTTACTTTGAAAGTTGTGGGGATGAAAATGACCATTTTTGTCAGTTTATCCACGACTACCAATATCAAATCATGCCCAATGGCAATTCGTGGCAGTGTGACCACCCAGTCCATGGATACAGTTTCCCAGCGGCCCGATGGGATGGGCAGCGGTTGCAAGAGACCTCCCGGTGGTGTGTGCCTAGACTTATTTCTTTGACACTGATCATAGGACTTCACATATTTCAAGACCTCCCGGGGCAACTCCTCCAAATGATAATGTTTTGCCAGTTTGCCAACAGTTTTGGCCTGCCCCAAATGCCCCCCCAGTAAACTGTCATGTGCTTGACTCAATAAAAGGGACCTTATTTCCAAGTTATTAGGAATGACCAGCTTCAGCTTGCCTGAAGTGGTTTCAGTTACCCAGACCCCTCCCTTAAGTTTATACCCAAGTGCAGTAGCACGATACACACCAGTAGTGGGGCCGGGCTCAAATGTTGGGTCAGAAAGGTAGGCTTTCCTAAGTTGTTCAAGGAAGGACTTTTTCACCTTTAGTGAAGTGAGTGCACACAGGACTTTATCTACAGTATGCTGACTAAAGTTCCTTTCTTGCAAGTCAGGTCTTCTAGAGAGTGCATCAGCAGGATTCAACTTCCCTGGTTTGTAGTCGATTTGGACTTGGAACTGCTCCAGCATCTGGCTCCAGCGGTTCTCCCTCCTCGACAGCTTGGACTTCTTCTGAAAGTGGGTCAGAGCTAGATGATCTGTAATCACCTTAAAAGCTTTACCATGTAAGTATGCTCTCCACTGTTTGAGTACATGAATGATAGCTAGCAGCTCTTTATCATGCACTGAGTAATTAATCTCCGCTGGATTAAATTTCATAGACTCATACAACACCGGATGCCACTCCTGCCGTACCTTACCATCCTTTGTGGTTTTGTCAGCAGGCTGCAACAAAATAGCACCCATGGCAAAATCAGAGGCATCAGTAACCACCTGCACCGGTTTGCTGGGGTCATACACGGCTAGCACTGGGGCAGAACAAAGGGCATCTTTAAGGGTCTGGAAGGCAGCCTGCTGCTCTTCCCCCCAAACATACCCTAACTCCTTCTTAGTAAGGTCAGTCAGTTTACTGGCCTTTGTGGAATAATTCTCAATAAATCTCCTATAGTAGTTAGCCAACCCGAGGAAGGATCTAACTTCAGAGACCGACTGTGGTACTGGCCAGTCCCTTAAGGTCTGGACTTTCTTAGGATCCACACTGATGCCCTCTCAACTGACAACGAGGCCTAAGAATTCAATACTTTCTTTAAAGAAATCACACTTGCTCATTTTAGCATACAACTGATTTTTTCTTAGAGTGTCCAGGACTGTCCTTAAGTGTTCAGCGTGCTGAGCTTCATCTTTAGAGAAAATTAAAATGTCATCCAGGAAAACTTGCACAAACTTATCCAAATACGGTCTGAAATTGTCATTCATAGCACCCATAAAGGTAGCAGGAGCATTAGTCAGTCCAAATGGCATCACGTTGAACTCGTAGTGTCCATAACGTGTGCGGAAAGCAGTCTTGTGTTCATCCCCCTCAGCAATTCTGATTTGATGATAACCACTCTTGAGATCTATCTTACTGAATACCTTAGCGCCAGACAGGGTATCAAGCAAGTCCTCGATCCTGGGTAAAGCATACTTGTTCTTTACTGTAATTCTGTTCAGGGCTCTGTAATCCACACACATCCGCATACTGCCATCCTTTTTCTTAACAAATAGGATAGGTGCGCCGTACGGTGATTTACTGGGAGAAATGTAACCATTTTCCTCCAGCTCTGCAATGTGTGTTTTCAACTCCTCACTCTCCAAATAAGACAAACCATACGTGCGTAGCGAGGGTGGCTGGCTACCGGGTAATAAATCAATCCTATGATCTACTTCCCGCTTAGGGGGTAGTCCTGGAGGCATATTAAACACATCCGTGTACTGAGCAACAATGTTTGCAGCAGTAGGGTGTTCCGGAGTGTGTACCTTTTTCTCAACCACTTCTTCAGGTTGAGGAGGTACCTCTCTTAGCAGCAGACAGAACATTCTGTCTTCCTTCTGGTTCCAGCTTTTGACGAACTCCATTGCATTCAGCAACTTGCATCCTTCTGGAAGCCTCTTCTTTTCCTTCATTTGCCATCCACACAGGACAAGAGGAAGAGCACTGGTGGGGGCCACGTTAGTCTGCCCATCACTGGCTCCTCTCGCTTTAACTGTACCTCCGCTCCAACACACTTCAGCTTGATGTCTATTAAGCCAGGACCTGCCTAGCACGAGATCATAAAAGCCAGTGTTGAGTACCTCAAATGTAAGCGTTTCAGTTAGAACTGCAATGCCAGAACCTAACTGGACCTCAATAGGCTTGGTTATAACTCCTCCCGGGATACTTGAGGCATCTCCAAGGAATATTTTTCTATTCCCTTGGGTGACAGTAGGCAGCCTTAGCCGCTTAACTAAGTCCTTGTGGATAAAAGTATGTGACGCCCCTCCGTCAACAAATGCCCTCACCTTCCTACCTGCAATCATGCAATGCAGTAGGATAGGGGGGACTGTCTTTTCCTGACTTTCGCATTGTTCTCCTGACGTAGCAAAGAAATGTTGGACATCAGGTGGAACAAGAGCATCCAGAGTGTGCACTCTCTGGACGTCTATATTACTGATGGTCTCCTTTATCTGTTTGTCAGGCATGCATAGTGAATCCAGTTCAGCAGGACCCATAATACCTGCTACGAGGGCAGCTAGTGACGACTCACTATCTCTAGCATCCTCACAGTCAGTAGACTGGATTACTGACTGTTGCTGTCTTTTAAAGGCTGGTCTTTTCTCTCGACCTTAGGCAGGTGCTTGACCGGACACTGTTCTCTGTAGTGGCCTTTCTGCTGACAATGGTAGCAAGTAGATTTTGCTGAGGCTGGTCTCGGCTTAGTCCTACCACCACCCCTTCCATAGCCACCTCGAGAGGGACCACCTCTACCTCTAGACTGAATAGCATTGTACTCATACTCATATTCATCACCCTGATTATCCTCAGCCTGGTCTCCTTCAACTGCATTGTAGGAACCGTGGGGCTTTTTGACAATCTTAGACACCAAAGCGTTACTCTGGCGCTTGTGATTGAACTGCTGCTGATCCCAGGCGTCAGCATCCTGGATCAAGTCAGCCAGTTTCTCATACTTTTTCTCAGCAAAATGACCAGAGACCTCGGATTTCAAGCCATACCTGAAGTATGCTATCCTATATCGTTCTGGCAAATCGGGCTGCTTCATCATGTTCTCTTGGAACTTTTGAGCAAACTCAGCAACTGAAGTGGTCTGCTTCAGTGTCAGGGAGATCATCGCATAGATAGCTTTCTCCTGCTGGTTGATGACATCAAACTTCTCATGCAACTTCTCGACAAACTCTACCCACGTAGGGTCACCGAGTTGCCGAGCCTTACGCTCTTCTTTCCAGTAAAGCCACCAGTCTGCGGCACTGCCTTTCAGTAGCGCACCGGTGTGCCTGACCTTCTCGTAATCTTGCAGTTCTGGGTAGTTCTCCAGCCACTGCTCAACATCCGCGAGAAACTTGATCAGGTAATATTTTCTGTTTCCCTCAGGATCATAGTCCTGGGGAGGTTTCGGCTTGGGCTTACTAGGCCCTCTGCCACCACCACCAGTGGTTTGAGACCCCAGTTGGTCTCTGTCCCAAAGTAGAGACATTATGATTCTTTTGTCCTCCTGTTGGGACTGATACATGGTCGCCATTTGCGACTGCATTTGAACAAACAATGCTCCCAAGTCTACACTCTGGGGTGGTAGTCTAGCAAATGCAGCAGCAGCATTGGCATCTACTCGCTGAGTAGTGTCCTCAACGGTCCCTCTCGCTCCTGCAGCAGCAATTCCTGCCGCATTCAGCCGGTCACGTATTTGACCTAGGGGTACATTGAGTTGTACAGCAGGATGTGGGTTCAGATCATTGGCCCTGGATTCCATAAGTTCTTCAACAGTGCGCTCGTCAGCTGGCTGTCCTTCCCTCTTTTTTGTATCTTCAGCAGCCTTTGCTAATTGTTCAGCTTCTAATCTGGCTCTCTCCTCCTCAGCTTGCTGTGCTGCGACTGCGGCAATAGCAGCTGCCTCATCTGCAGCCTCTCTAGCTACAGTATCTGCCACTGCTTCAGAATAGGTACGGGTTCCCGCTACATGGCTTTCCGCCTGGTTTTCGACATTCTCGTTATGCTGGTTCTCCATGTTCCGGGAGTTGCTAGTTTGAGACCTTGTCCTTCACAAAGAAGACTATGATAACTGCTTCGATACCACTGAAATGAATCGACTTACCAAATAGGCGATTAATAATTAATATAGATCTTTATATCAGCAAGTAATCTTTATGGTATTTTTCGTTAATTGGTTAAACGGCAAAGGACAACACACTAGCAGTGAATAATACTCGTAAGTCAAATGCGAGTTGACTAGCATCAATAATGCAATCAGTAAATTCGTACATAAGCAAGGTTAGAAAACAGTGCGTATCAATGGCTTCTTGCCTTGGATTCAGGTTTCTCTCAGTAATCTGTACAAGAAAGTTGGCCTCGTTTCCGAATGCCGAACTCGAGAGCAATGCCTAGCATATGTACATGGAATGAGTTTACTGTTCAACGGCCCGTGCAATGGCACCGCCTACCCGGGAGTTAACCACGTTGGTAGGACCTCGTTGTTGGAAAAGCACGCAAGCGCGCACCATCGAAATCTCGAGGACTACAATACAGCTCACAAGGGTCCTATGCTCACACATTCGCATGCACGGAGGCTTCAGGCCTCTTGTCAATTCATAACTTAAAGGCTTCGCTCGCGGGACACGCGAGTTGCTGAGGGATCCTAATGGCTTACATCGTCTAATTGTGTGCCTATATTATCTGGAGGACTTTTTGTGTCCAGCTCTAAGATTAGTCAAAGTTTCTTGCGTAAGGTTGCAGCAGCCAGCTTTCATTCGCTGATTAAAAGTGTTGGTTGTAATTTTACATACCTTGTTTAGACGCACATGATTGTTAGCTGTATTGAGGGTACCAACATTGAAGGATAGCTTGCTAATTTTGGTTGGTTAAAGTCGTTACTGTAGGATTTTTGCTTGCGCGTATCTGGTACCTGAGCTACACCTTAGTATAAGTTCAATAGCTGGTAAGAGAGTCTTGGGGAAAGAGCAAGCGTTGTTGCATAGCACATTCCTTGAGAGCCTGTCTTGACTCAAAGCAGTCACATTTACCAAGTTCAGGAGCCTGCCAATGCGACCGGCGGCCTGCTAGTGACCTCCCCAATTTGATTGTGTCGAGTGATCCACCAAATTAAGCGAATTAGGACTTTTCTCGTCAAGACGCCTCCGTTGCCGTTGAGTTTGCTTAATTTGGTTGAGTTTTGACAGTCGTCGCTTTTGATGTCTCGAGATCACTTAATGGACAAATTTCATGGTTTTGCATATAAGTCAATAGGATGTGTTTTAGCTACATTATGGTCATTTGATTGAAAGCACCTCTGCTATTCAGTTCTCTATTGTTGTGTATGTTATACATGCTTGTATGCCTAGTAGGCATGAGGTCATGAGTTTCTAAAGGAGAGACTCTAGTCCTCAAGTTCGTTTCTTTCTTGTACCTTGAGTTAGTGTGCGACTATGCGAAGTAGTTATTATAACTACCAATTCGTGTCCAATGAGTGTGTACGCGACCTCGCGACCATTTGCGACTTTTTGAAAAGTCATGTGAACGCGAAAACGCCCATTTGGCGTGAGACGGTTCATTGGAAACCGTCGAGAAAATCTCCAACATTGCTGGATGCACGGCGCAATGCCAGCTTTGCCAACGGCATGCACGATCTTGGGCGCTACACAGGCGACCCTATGAGGATACCCCTCCAGACAGACGTGCCCATCTTCCATAAGCGCTACCGCTACAGCCGCTTTGAGGACGACCTGATCAGCACGCAGACAGGCAAGCTAGAGGAGTGTCAGCTCATTCGTGAGTCTGCCTCCACCTACGCTGCGCCCACAGTCATGCCAGCTAAGAAGGACGCCTCAGGCAACTGGTCTGAGAAGAGGATGTGCGGTGACTATCGTAAGCTTAACGAGGTCACTGAGCAAGACAGATACCCTATGCCGACCCCTGACGAGATCTTTGACGACATCGGCGCTTGTACTTGGTTCTCGGTGCTGGATTTGAGGCAGGGCTTCAACCAGATACCCATTGCAGAGGAGGACCAGCATAAGACGGCTTTTTGGGGATCGCAGCGTTCTACGAGTGGAGGGTTATGCCCTTCGGCTTGAAGAACGCTCCTGCCACCTTCCAACGAGTCATGGATAAGGAGCTGGCAGGGCTCTCCTTTGCCCGGTGCTACATCGATGACGTCCTCGTCTTCTGTGCGACGTTTGAGGAGCACGTGGCGCATATCACTGCAGTTCTGGACCGCGTGGAGGCCGTTGGGCTCAAGTGTCATCCAAGCAAGTGCACCTTTGGGACCCGAGAGGTGGAGTACCTCGGGCATCTTTTGTCTTCCAGTGGTTTGGCTCCTCAGCTGGCCAAGATCTTGGCCATCACAGGCATCCCGCCGCTGACCAACCTCTCGCAGTTGAGGGCCTTCCTTGGCATTGCCAACTACTATCGCCGCTTTGTGCCGGGGTTCAGCGAGCTGGCCAAGCCGCTCAACGACTTGCTACACAAGGGCGTTGCCTACGTATAGGGACCAGAGCAGCAGGCAGCGTTTGACAAGCTCAAGGAGCTGTTGATGAGCTGCCCGAGGCAGCGCCAGTGTAATGAATCAGTATATTAGTGGATATAATCTTCATTCAAATATAATAGTCAATTAAGTTCAGCCTGCTGAACTTTAAGTTAATAGTCAGTCTGCTGGACTTTACATAATTATCAGTTTAATGACTCAGCCGGAAGCAGCAGGCTGAAGTCCATATAAGTCAGCTTGCTGACCCATTCTTTGACAGCCAGCTGACTTCCGTACTCGGTAGCAGCGAACTGCCTTGACTTACACCTAAGTACGATATGCTAGATGAATGGCCAGATGACATCCCTATGATGGATGGCTATTCGGGATGATGGGAGATGGCGGTGGATTTGGTCAACCGAGGTCCTACCAACGTGGTTAACTCCCGGGTAGGCGGTGCCATCGCACTGACCGTTGAACAGTAAACTCATTCCATGTACATATGCTAGGCATTGCTCTCGAGTTCGGCATTCGGAAACGAGGCCAACTCTCTTGTACAGCTTACTGAGAGAGATCTGAATCCAAGGCGAGAAGCCATTGATACGCACTGTCTTCTAACCTTGCTTATGTATGAGTTTACTGATTTGCATTATTGATGCTAGTTTACTCGCATCTGACTTACGAGTATTATTCACTGCTAGAGTATTGTCCTTTGCCGTTTAACCAATTAACGGAAATTGCCATCAAGATTACTTGCTGATATAAAGATCTTTATTAATTGTTAATCGCTTATTTGGTAAGTCGATTCATTTCANTCATTTCAGTGGTATCCGAGCACTTATTACAGTCTTCGGTGTATGGTAAGGACAAGGTCTCAAACTAGCAACTCACGAGACATGGAGAACCAGGATAACGAGAATGTCGAAAACCAGGCGGAAAGCCATGTAGCGGGAAACCGTACCTATTCGGAAGCAGTAGCAGATACTGCAGCTAGGGAGGCTGCAGATGAGGCAGCTGCTATTGCCGCAGTCGCAGCACAGCAAGCTGAGGAGGAGAGAGCCAGGCTAGAAGCTGAACAAGTAGCAAAGGCCGCTGAAGATACAAAAAGGAGGGAAAGACAGCCAGCTGACGAGCGCACTGTCGAGGAACTCATGGCATCAAGGGCCAATGTTCTGAACCCACCTCCTGCTGTACAACTCAATGTACCCCTAGGTCAAATACGTGACCGGCTGAATGCGGCAGGAATTGCTGCTGCAGGAGCAAGAGGGATTGTTGAGGACACTACTCAGCGAGTAGATGCCAATGCTGCTGCTGCATTTGCTAATCTACCACCCCAAAGTGTAGACTTGGGAGCATTGTTCGTTCAGATGCAGTCGCAAATGGCGACCATGTATCAGTCCCAGCAGGAGGACAAAAGAATCATAATGTCCCTACTGCGGGACAGAGACCAACTGGGGTCTCACACCACTAGTGGTGGTGGCCGAGGGCCTAGTAAGCCCAAGCCGAAATCTCCCCAGGACTATGATCCTGACGGAAACAAAAAATATTACCTGATCAAGTTTCTCGCGGATGTTGAGCAGTGGCTGGAGAACTACCCAGAACTGCAAGATTACGAGAAGGTCAGGCACACCGGTGCGCTACTGAAAGGCAGTGCCGCAGACTGGTGGCTTTACTGGAAGGAAGAGCGTAAGGCTCGGCAACTCGGTGACCCTACGTGGGTAGAGTTTGTCGAGAAGTTGCATGAGAAGTTTGATGTCATCAACCAGCAGGAGAAAGCTATCTATGCGATGATCTCCCTGACACTGAAGCAGACCACTTCAGTTGCTGAGTTTGCTCAAAAGTTCCAAGAGAACATGATGAAGCAGCCTGATTTGCCAGAACGGTATAGGATAGCATACTTCAGGTATGGCTTGAAATCCGAGGTCTCTGGTCATTTTGCTGAGAAAAAGTATGAGAAACTGGCTGACTTGATCCAGGATGCTGACGCCTGGGATCAGCAGCAGTTCAATCACAAGCGCCAGAGTAACGCTTTGGTGTCTAAGATTGTCAAAAAGCCCCACGGTTCCTACAATGCAGTTGAAGGAGACCAGGCTGAGGATAATCAGGGTGATGAATATGAGTATGAGTACAATGCTATTCAGTCTAGAGGTAGAGGTGGTCCCTCTCGAGGTGGCTATGGAAGGGGTGGTGGTAGGACTAAGCCGAGACCAGCCTCAGCAAAATCTACTTGCTACCATTGTCAGCAGAAAGGCCACTACAGAGAACAGTGTCCGGTCAAGCACCTGCCTAAGGTCGAGAGAAAAGACCAGCCTTTAAAAGACAGCAACAGTCAGTAATCCAGTCTACTGACTGTGAGGATGCTAGAGATAGTGAGTCGTCACTAGCTGCCCTCGTAGCAGGTATTATGGGTCCTGCTGAACTGGATTCACTATGCATGCCTGACAAACAGATAAAGGAGACCATCAGTAATATAGACGTCCAGAGAGTGCACACTCTGGATGCTCTTGTTCCACCTGATGTCCAACATTTCTTTGCTACGTCAGGAGAACAATGCGAAAGTCAGGAAAAGACAGTCCCCCCTATCCTACTGCATTGCATGATTGCAGGTAGGAAGGTGAGGGCATTTGTTGACGGAGGGGCGTCACATACCTTTATCCACAAGGACTTAGTTAAGCGGCTAAGGCTGCCTACTGTCACCCAAGGAAATAGAAAAATATTCCTTGGAGATGCCTCAAGTATCCCGGGAGGAGTTATAACCAAGCCTATTGAGATCCAGTTAGGTTCTGGCATTGCAGTTCTAACTGAAGCTTTGGCGGTTGCGCTGAGGTCCTCACCGACCAAGGCAAAGAGTTCCAGGGCAGCTTTCAAAAGCTGCTAGAGCGCTCGATGATCGACCACCGCACCACCTCCCGCGACCATCCCTCGGCTAACGGCCTCGCAGAGCGCATGGTGCAGACCGTCAAGCTTGGGCTGCGAAAGTACTGCCTGGCCCACGACAGCACCCACTGGGATGACGCCCTCCCATGGTTGGCTATGGGATACAGGTTCATTAAGCAGGCCTCCTTGGCCTCGCATTCTCCCTACTTTCTTCTCTACGGCCGACAGCCGTCCTGCCCGCAGCAGCCAGGACCGTGGCCAAGAACGTTTTGGACTTGGACAGTCCCGAGACGTGGAGCGCTCTTATTGGGCAGCGTGCACAGCTCTTTCGACGCCTGATGCCCATGGCTATGGACAACCTCAGCATTGCTCAGCACCGCGACACACTGAGGTATGCCATGACCCGTGGAGGAGCCTATCGCCCGCGAGTGTTGCAGTTCTCCGCAGGTGACTTTGTGTACCTGCGACGCCTGACGAAGAACACCCTCGACACCAGCAGCTTGCCCGTTATCCTACGCGTCAGGCGTGTCTTGGCGTCAGGAGTTCTGGAGCGGAAAGGCGCAGATGGCCGTCTTCACAAGGACCACACAAAAAATTGTGGACCATGCCACCTTCCTAACCTTGACATGCAGGTTCGTCCCCGCGACGCGAGGCCGCCCAAGGACTGGGCGTGCCAGATCTGCCACAGCCCCGGCCAGGAGGCCAGAATGTTGCTCTGCGACAGCTGCAACCTCGGCTTCCACATCGGTTGCCTTGACCCGCCGCTGGCTCGCGTGCCAGCTGGCGACTGGGCCTGTAGCAACTGCACTGCTTTAGCTCTAGACAGCGATCACAGCCCATCAGCTGGCGGCTGAGAGCTGGGGGAGGAATTAAAACATTTAACGCGTGCGTTTGGCTATTAAGCCACATGTATTATAGACTTCATTGCAGCAAAGCCTGCTTGCATATTATGCATTGCTTGTGTCATTCATACGCTGACCTCCTATCGCACGACAGCTCCAAGAAGTGTTAACTTGGATGCAATCAGATTTTTGTACATCTTCCTTGTAGTATAAGAAGGTTGCCCAAGCATGGTCGTGATATAAGTAATGTAGAGCAGCCTTTGCTTGAGTATGGAGACATATGAGCATGAAGAAAATCTGGAGTTCACACGGCTGGATTTTTACTTGAAGATGCAAGCTCTTTAGTGTTAAGCTCTTTCTATGAGGGGGGGGCTTAGCATAGAGGTGTTGGTGGCTAGAAGAAGTATGTGCCCATCTTCATTTCAGGTTGTCAATGAGGTGGAGAGGATAGTAAGAGTAGGAAACCGAGTACTTAGCAAGCACGTGTACTTGCAAGTCTAGGAGCTTTGGCGGGCATAGCACTCGCAAGCTCAAGAGGAGCTCATGAGAAGCTCAAGAGAGGGTGCACGGGGGTGTTGCACCAAGTTGGCCAAGTATGTGGCCAGATTTGGGTTGCCTTGCATCACTCCTATATAGCCACTGGACATGTTGGCCAGCCATGATGGAGCTTGGTCATTCTTATGGAGATTGATGAAGCCTCAAGTGAAGAAAAGCGCCGTGGAGAAGGCTTAATGCAAGAAGAAGTGACGCAGATTTTTCTTCAAGCAAGATAAGTGGAGATGGAGCCTTTCAAGTTCAGATTTTTCTTTTTCTTATACAGGAGACTACTATGGAGTAGTTAAGGTTGAGAGCTAAGATGAAGACAAGCCTAGGGTGTGGAAGAAGAAGCAAAGTCTGAAGTTGGTGCAAGAGGGCTAGTGCAAGAGATGTCTCCCACTTGAAGTGCGTGTGCCATTAGTTGTGTGATGGCATAGTTAAGGGGCAGATTTTGGTGCATCTATGGAAGCTCTTCATGTGAAAGTAGAGCACCAAGGCAAGCTAGGTTTAGTAGTAAGAAGTGTCACTGGGGTGACCAAAGCTAGAGTGCACTCAAGAAGCTAAGCATGTGGAAGGAGTTGCACAAAGAGAGTAGCCTATCCTCTAGTGCTTTAGTGCACGGGTCAAGTGAAGACCAAGGAGGAGTATGGTCAAGTGACGATAGTGAAANTGACGATAGTGAAACTGGTGGAGGTAGATAGTACCACAAGTAGCTATCTTCAGCCCGCTAGCAAAGAAGCGACGCGGGAAGGTGAAGGTGAAGGGGAAGCGCTTGTGTTGGTGACCTTGGCCCGGTCATTGCATGTAGCGAGCGTGCCTCCTAACAACCTTGGCGAGTGCGCATCACCGGTGGAACAAGTAGAGGTGTATGATCCCCTTGCTCATATATAGAGCAGATCCCAACTGCTCAAGTGGAGGAGCTCCTAGAACGTGAGCTCAAGAGAAGCCCGCTTGCAAGACAAAGTGTGTGCAAGCACAAGCTGCGGTGCAAGCACTAAGACTATGTGCATTTGCCCAAGTTATGGAGTTCATGGAGGCGTTCCAGATGTGTTTCTTGGAGCCTTGTGTGAAGGCTGACCTTTAAAAAGAGCCAGGAGTATGTGGGAGTGAGCATCTAGCCAAGAAGAAGACTATGATGGAGTTTGGTGCACCACGAGCGAGACTACGCGCTCATGCCTTGTGAGATTTATTATCGTCGCTTGATGGAGACTACGACTTTATGGATATGGACCTATGACGAGGAGACCAAGTGTTTTGGGGCTGATATGTCCTGCCTAAGATGGATATATATGACAAACACCTGGACATGAAGCTAGGAGAATCAGCGCCTATACAAGCAAGCAAGAGAGAGGCGTAAAATCTGGACTTGGACACTAGAGGGGTAAGCGCCTTACCTTCATGATGAGGGAGGGGGAGTGTTATAGTTGTTTAGTGTGCTTGTAAGCAAGATCAAACCAGTCCCATGAGTTCAGTTGTAACTAAGAGATGTGAAGTGGAAAGAAGTTAGAGAGCAAGAGCTTGGAAGATACTCAAATCTGTCTATGGTTGAGGGTTTTACGGGTAGGCGAGCGCGAGGGTAAAAGTTGGCAGATTTTGGCTACTTCTTGCCTACTTAGGAGAGAGTGGGTAATATTTTTACTAGAAGTCCTACATGATGTGAGAGGCCTAGTATGAGGCCTGCCCTGAGTCATAGTCAAGTTTCAGAATCAGGGGTTTAAGCATGTGCCATTTGTAGGCGCGGGAGCTTGATATGTGTTGCGCGCGTGTGCGTCCTACGAGCGTGAGGCACAAAGTGACGATCTCGTTTGAGTGTTAGACTTGGATTCAGACTCTGAAATTTTGTGGAGAGGTAGTCCTATGGGTTCAAATTTGGAAAAACTAATTTTTTTAATAAAAATATTAATTTAAGTTCTGACAGTGCCACATGGCAATCTGCTGGACTGCCGTGGGAGCCACATGTGTGAGGCAAGGCATAATCTGATTTCATGGTCTTAGACTTAAAATCAGAGGAAACAGAGCATACCAGTGAGTTCAGAGGGGTGATACTATGTAGATTACACAACTTTCAGGCTAAGAATGTGAGAAAAAGTCAGGGGGGTGCCACTTGGCGTCTTGAAAGGTCACCACGTGTCACGCACACGAGTGAGAGAGTGCAATACCTCTACAAGGAGTATGGCTTAGAGCGAGAGGTAGTCAAGGGTACCAGAAGGTTCAAGAACATAGTGGAGTCAGGTTCATGATGTAATCTGGTCAAAATTATAAGAGCACCACGAGTAAGCCACATGGCGCGACGAGGAGCTGCCACTTGTCCAAGAGGGCGAAGAATGAATATTTTGGTGATTTGACGGACAACAATGCATTAAATCCAGCTTTAAAGTATGTGGAGATGATGGAGGGAGTAAGTTACAACATTTATGAAGATATTGGCCTATTACGAGACGAAGGAGTTGAAGAGAAGATGCACTTGTGTTAGAAGACGCCATGTGTGGAGCCAATGTATGCGATGGAGCTTTTACTAAGTGGAGCAAGTTTGGAGCATGAAGTATCATCCTGTAGCCTGTTCAAGACCTTCAACTTGTATAATATATGTGAATATGTGTTTTTCTAGCGTATATGTGAGCTCGATTCCTCATATGACGTCACTTATGCTTAGTATGCGTCGAGGACGTCGCATCTTGAGGAGGGGGATGATGTAAGGTTATGAAAGTGTAGTTTGTTTCTTTCTAGTATTTTATATGCATAGAGTGTGATTTTAGAAGAACTTTGACCTTTATTTCAAGTCATTTGGACAAGTATTGAGATAGTAATGAATTTTGGAAGTTTTTAGGGAGTTTTTAATGTCACAGATTCTATTTAATGACAAGGACAGGTCCAGTGACGAAAATTTCGGTTGGAGTCCAGGAAGAAGGACATTGAAACATGAGGGTTCCAGAAAGTACGTACAATTACGTAGAGTGCCAAAGTGATCGTGAAATTTCTAGAAACTCCGTGAGGAGTTAGTGGATTGTGTAGTAGAATATTCTAGAGTGTGATTGTGTGCATGTGAGTGTGCTAGCTTGTCCAACTAGGCAAGGTCACCTACATGGAAGGAGCCATAGGAGAAGGTTCTGGAGGTACTTTGCTAGAGAGGACACTTAGAGTTAAAGGATAGATGGGAAGCACAAAGAAGTAGAGGGAGTCTTGTCTAGTCTAGTCTAACTTTCTTATCTTGTACACGACTTTTTTAATAAAATGAGTTCTTTTCCACGCCTCTATCATGTAGCCCTCCAACCCTTGCAAGGGTGGCACACCACCAGGCCACTCCACCTTATGTATGCAACTAGGAAAGGTCCTCGTGTACGCTTCCACTCGCGGGTGAGGGTGCGTGAGTGTGTGTGGGCGCACTCCCCGCACCCTTCCCCCTTTCAGTATATTACTTTGCTTGCATGTATGAGAAAACCTTCTCACACGTGTCGATGGTCGCTCTCTATAGGCCTCTAACAAAAAGTGTGCTTCTTCCTTTCGCCGTTCATAAATCCATGGGGTGCTAACTCTTCTAATCTGAAGGGGTGATATGAATCGCCTTACCAAATAGGCGATTAACAATTAATAAAGATCTTTGTATCAGCAAGTAATCTTTATGGTACTTTTCGTTAACTGTTTAAACGGCAAAAGGACAACGCACTAGCAGTGAATAATACTCGTCAGTCAAATGAGAGTAAACTAGCATCAATAATGCAAATTAGTAGACTCATACATAAGCAAGGTTAGAAGACAGTGCGTATCAATGGCTTCTCGCCTTGGATTCAGATCTCTCTCAGTAAGCTGTACAAGAGAGTTGGCCTCGTCTCCGAATGCCGAACTCCAGGGCAATGCCTAGCATATGTACATGGAATGAGTTTACTGTTCAACGGTCAGTGCGATGGCACCGCCTACCCGGGAGTTAACCACGTTGGTAGGACCTCGGTTAACCAAATCCACCGCCATCTCCCATCATCCCGAATAGCCATCCATCATAGGGATGTCATCTGGCTATTCATCTAGCATATCGCACTTAGATGCATATCAAGGCAGTTCGCTGCTACCGAGTACAGAAATCAGCTTGCTGTCAAAGAATGTGTCAGCAAGCTGACTTATATGGACTTTCAGCCTGCTGCTTTTTACTGAGTCATTAAACTGATAATTATGTAAAGTCCAGCAGACTGACTANCTAACTAAAGTTCAGCAGGCT
>WELA01005988.1:23742-56091 GCA_009602735.1 Mesotaenium endlicherianum
ACCTCCTGCAGAACTCGGTTAGTTCTTTCAGTCTGCCCATCAGTCTGAGGGTGGTTTGCTGTGCTGAGCAGCTGTTTGACTCCCATTAACCCCATTAAAGCTCGCCAGAACTTAGAGGTGAATTTTGAGTCTCTGTCTGAGGTGATATTAGAAGGGAGCCCATTGAAATGAATCGACTTACCAAATAGGCGATTAACAATTGATAAAGATCTTCATATCAGCAAGTAATCTTTATGGTATTTTCCGTTAACTGGTTTAACGGCAAAGGACAACACACTAGCAGTGAATAATACTCGTCAGTCAAATGAGAGTAAACTAGCATCAATAATGCAAATCAGCAAACTCATACATAAGGAAGGTTAGAAGACAGTGCGTATCAATGGCTTCTCGCCTTGGATTCAGATCTCTCTCAGTAAGCTGTACAAGAGAGTTGGCCTCGTTTCCGAATGCCGAACTCGAGAGCAATGCCTAGCATATGTACATGGAATGAGTTTACTGTTCAACGGTCAGTGCGATGGCACCGCCTACCCGGGAGTTAACCACGTTGGTAGGACCTCGGTTAACCAAATCCACCGCCATCTCCCATCATCCCGAATAGCCATCCATCATAGGGATGTCATTTGGCTATTCATCTAGCATATCGCACTTAGATGCATATCAAGGCAGTTCGCTGCTACCGAGTACGGAAGTCAGCTTGCTGTCAAAGAATGTGTCAGCAAGCTGACTTATATGGACTTTCAGCCTGCTGCTTTCGACTAAGTCAGCAAACTGATAATTATGTAAAGTCCAGCAGACTGACTATTAACTTAAAGTTCAGCAGGCTGAACTTAATTAACTATTATATTTAAATGAATATTTTATCCACTAATATACTGATTCATTACACCCATGTTGGCATACTACATGGTTGTAAAATTGTCTCGCTGTTTCGAGTGCAGTCACTTTGACAGTTGTGGGGATAAAAATGACCATTTTTGTCAGTTTATCCACGACTACCGGTATTGAATCATGCCCGTTGGCAGTTCTTGGTAGTGAGACCATCCAGTCCATGGATATAGTTTCCCAGCGTCCAGCTGGGATGGGTAGCGGTTGCAAGAGACCTCCGGGTGGTGTGTGCAGAGACTTATTTCTCTGACAATGGTCACAGGACTTGACATATTTCAAGACCTCCCGAGGTAACCCCTCCCAATGATAATGTTTTGCCAGTTTGCCAACAGTTTTGGCCTACCCCAAATGTCCACCCAGGAGACTGTCATGAGCTTGACTCAGTAAGAGAGACCTTATCTCCAAATTATTAGGAATGACCAGCTTCAGCCTCCCAAAAGTGGTTTCCGTCACCCAGACCCCTCCCTTGAGCTTATACCCGAGTGCGGTAGCACGACACATACTAGTAGTGGGGCTGGGCTCAAATGTTGGGTCAGAAAGGTAGGCTTTCCTAAGTTGTTCAAGGAAGGACTTTTTCACCTTTAGTGAAGTGAGTGCACACAGGACTTTATCTACAGTATGCTGACTAAAGTTCCTTTCTTGCAAGTCAGGTCTTCTAGAGAGTGCATCAGCAGGATTCAACTTCCCTGGTTTGTAGTCGATCTGGACTTGGAACTGCTCCAGCATCTGGCTCCAGCGGTTCTCCCTCCTCGACAGCTTGGACTTCTTCTGAAAGTGGGTCAGAGCTAGATGATCTGTAATCACCTTAAAAGCTTTACCATGTAAGTATGCTCTCCACTGTTTGAGTACATGAATGATAGCTAGCAGCTCTTTATCATGCACTGAGTAATTAATCTCCGCTGGATTAAATTTCATAGACTCATACAACACAGGATGCCACTCCTGCCGTACCTTACCATCCTTTGTGGTTTTGTCAGCAGGCTGCAACAAAATAGCACCCATGGCAAAATCAGAGGCATCAGTAACCACCTGCACCGGTTTGCTGGGGTCATACACGGCTAGCACTGGGGCAGAACAAAGGGCATCTTTAAGGGTCTGGAAGGCAGCCTGCTGCTCTTCCCCCCACACATACCCGATGTCTTTCTTAGTAAGGTCAGTCAGTTTACTGGCCTTTGTGGAATAATTCTCAATAAATCTCCTATAGTAGTTAGCCAACCCGAGGAAGGATCTAACTTCAGAGACAGACTGTGGTACTGGCCAGTCCCTTATGGTCTGGACTTTCTTAGGATCCACACTGATGCCCTCTTTACTGACAACGTGGCCTAAGAATTCAATACTTTCCTTAAAGAAATCACACTTGCTCATTTTAGCATACAAGTGATTTTTCCGCAGAGTGTCCAGCACTTTCTTTAAGTGTTCAGTGTGCTGAGCTTCATCTTTAGAGAAAATTAAAATATCATCCAGGAAAACTTGCACAAACTTATCCAAATAAGGTCTGAAAATGTCATTCATAGCACCCATAAAGGTAGCAGGAGCATTAGTCAGTCCAAATGGCATCACGTTGAACTCATAGTGTCCATAACGTGTGCGGAAAGCAGTCTTGTGTTCATCCCCCTCAGCAATTCTGATTTGATGATAACCACTCTTGAGATCTATCTTACTGAACACCTTAGCGCCAGACAGGGTATCAAGCAAGTCCTCGATTCTGGGTAAAGCATACTTGTTCTTTACTGTAATTCTGTTCAGGGCTCTGTAATCCACACACATCCGCATACTGCCATCCTTTTTCTTAACAAATAGGATAGGTGCGCCGTACGGTGATTTACTGGGAGAAATGTAACCATTTTCCTCCAGCTCTGCAATCTGTGTTTTCAACTCCTCACTCTCCAAATAAGACAAGCCATACGTGCGTTGCCAGGGTGGCTGGCTACCAGGTAATAAATCAATCCTATGATCTACTTCCCGCTTAGGGGGTAGTCCTGGAGGCATATTAAACACATCCGTGTACTGAGCAACAATGTTTGCAGCAGTAGGGTGTTCCGGAGGGTGTACCTTTTTCTCAACCACTTCTTCAGGTTGAGGAGGTACCTCTCTTAGCAGCAGACAGAACATTCTGTCTTCCTTCTGGTTCCAGCTTTTGACGAACTCCATTGCATTCAGCAACTTGCATCCTTCTGGAAGCCTCTTCTTTTCCTTCATTTGCCATCCACACAGGACAAGAGGAAGAGCACTGGTGGGTGCCAAGTCAGTCTGCCCATCACTGGCTCCTCTCACTTTAACTGTACCTCTGCTCCAACACACTTCAGCTTGATGTCTATTAAGCCAGGACCTGCCTAGCACGAGATCATAAAAGCCAGTGTTGAGTACCTCAAATGTAAGCGTTTCAGTTAGAACTGCAATGCCAGAACCTAACTGGACCTCAATAGGCTTGGTTATAACTCCTCCCGGGATACTTGAGGCATCTCCAAGGAATATTTTTCTATTCCCTTGGGTGACAGTAGGCAGCCTTAGCCGCTTAACTAAGTCCTTGTGGATAAAAGTATGTGACGCCCCTCCGTCAACAAATGCCCTCACCTTCCTACCTGCAATCATGCAATGCAGTAGGATAGGGGGGACTGTCTTTTCCTGACTTTCGCATTGTTCTCCTGACGTAGCAAAGAAATGTTGGACATCAGGTGGAACAAGAGCATCCAGAGTGTGCACTCTCTGGACGTCTATATTGCTGATGGTCTCCTTTATCTGTTTGTCAGGCATGCATAGTGAATCCAGTACAGCAGGACCCATAATACCTGCT
Source organism: Mesotaenium endlicherianum (assembly GCA_009602735.1). Lineage (NCBI taxonomy): Eukaryota > Viridiplantae > Streptophyta > Zygnematophyceae > Zygnematales > Mesotaeniaceae > Mesotaenium > Mesotaenium endlicherianum. Next base: position 27,422 of record WELA01005988.1, read on the forward strand.
ACGAGGGCAGCTAGTGACGACTCACTACCTCTAGCATCCTCACAGTCAGTTGACTGGATTACTGACTGTTGCTGTCTTTTAAAGGCTGGTCTTTTCTCTCGACCTTAGGCAGGTGCTTGACCGGACACTGTTCTCTGTATTGGCCTTTCTGCTGACAATCGTAGCAAGTAGATTTTGCTGAGGCTGGTCTCGGCTTAGTCCTACCACCACCCCTTCCATAGCCACCTCGAGAGGGACCACCTCTTATTCTAGACTGAATAGCATTGTATTCATACTCATATTCATCACCCTGATTATCCTCAGCCTGGTCTCCTTCAACTGCATTGTAGGAACCGTGGGGCTTTTTGACAATCTTAGACACCAAAGCGTTACTCTGGCGCTTGTGATTGAACTGCTGCTGATCCCAGGCGTCAGCATCCTGGATCAAGTCAGCCAGTTTCTCATACTTTTTCTCAGCAAAATGACCAGAGACCTCGGATTTCAAGCCATACCTGAAGTATGCTATCCTATACCGTTCTGGAAAATCTGGCTGCTTCATCGTGTTCTCTTGGAAGTTTTGAGCAAACTCAGCAACCGAAGTGGTCTGCTTCAGTGTCAGGGAGATCATCGCATAGTTAGCTTTCTCCTGCTGGTTGATGACATCAAACTTCTCATGCAACTTCTCGACAAACTCTACCCACGTAGGGTCACCGAGTTGCCGAGCCTTACGCTCTTCCTTCCAGTAAAGCCACCAGTCTGCGGCACTGCCTTTCAGTAGCGCACCGGTGTGCCTGACCTTCTCGTAATCTTGCAGTTCTGGGTAGTTCTCCAGCCACTGCTCAACATCCGCGAGAAACTTGATCAGGTAATATTTTCTGTTTCCCTCAGGATCATAGTCCTGGGGAGGTTTCGGCTTGGGCTTACTAGGCCCTCGGCCACCACCACTAGTGGTGTGAGACCCCAGTTGGTCTCTGTCCCGGAGTAGGGACATTATGATTCTTTTGTCCTCCTGCTGGGACTGATACATGGTCGCCATTTGCGACTGCATCTGAACGAACAATGCTCCCAAGTCTACATTTTGGGGTGGTAGATTAGCAAATGCAGCAGCAGCATTGGCATCTACTCGCTGAGTAGTGTCCTCAACAATCCCTCTTGCTCCTGCAGCAGCAATTCCTGCCGCATTCAGCCGGTCACGTATTTGACCTAGGGGTACATTGAGTTGTACGGCAGGAGGTGGGTTCAGAACATTGGCCCTTGATGCCATGAGTTCCTCGACAGTGCGCTCGTCAGCTGGCTGTCCTTCCCTCCTTTGTATATCTTCAGCGGCCTTTGCTACTTGTTCAGCTTCTAGTCTGGCTATCTCCTCCTCAGCTTGCTGAGCTGCGACTGAGGCAATAGCAGCTGCCTCATCTGCAGCCTCCCTAGCTGCAGTATCCGCTACTGCTTCCGAATAGGTACGGTTTCCCGCTACATGGCTTTCCGCCTGGTTTTCGACATTCTCGTTATCCAAGTTCTCCATGTCTCGAGAGTTGCTAGTTTGAGACCTTGTCCTTACCTTACAAAGAAGACTGTGATAACTGCTTTGATACCACTGAAATGAATCGCCTTACCAAATAGGCAATTAACAATTAATAAAGATCTTTATATCAGCAAGTAATTTTTATGGTACTTTCCGTTAACTGTTTAAACGGCAAAAGGACAACGCACTAGCAGTGAATAATACTCGTCAGTCAAATGAGAGTAAACTAGCATCAATAATGCAAATCAGCAAACTCATACATAAGCAAGGTTAGAAGACAGTGCGTATCAATGGCTTCTCGCCTTGGATTCAGATCTCTCTCAGTAAGCTGTACAAGAGAGTTGGCCTCGTTTCCGAATGCCGAACTCGAGAGCAATGCCTAGCATATGTACATGGAATGAGTTTACTGTTCAACGGTCAGTGCGATGGCACCGCCTACCCGGGAGTTAACCACGTTGGTAGGACCTCGGTTAACCAAATCCACCGCCGTCTCCCATCATCCCGAATAGCCATCCATCATAGGGATGTCATCTGGCTATTCATCTAGCATATCGCACTTAGATGCATATCAAGGCAGTTCGCTGCTACCGAGTACGGAAGTCAGCTTGCTGTCAAAGAATGTGTCATCAAGCTGACTTATATGGACTTTCAGCCTGCTGCTTTTTACTGAGTCATTAAACTGATAATTATGTAAAGTCCAGCAGACTGACTACTAACTAAAGTTCAGCAGGCTGAACTTGATTAACTATTATATTTAAATGAATATTATAACCACTAATATACTGATTCATTACAAGGGGCCTTTTGGCGAAAAGAATCGAAGTATTTTTGGTTAGCAACTTTTTTCAATAATTCTTGCGTTTGTGCGAAGAAATTCAATAGTGACGAATTGGGGTGACTTATTGGGCAAATTACAAAACTACCCCTCCAAAATTTGTAAATTACAAAATCTACCCTCACTTTCAAACTAATTACAAAACTACCCCTCGCGCGTGTAAATGGCGTCCACGTAGGCCTTATGCGAGTAAATGACGTGCCACCCAAATTTGCACGCGACCCTATCTGACGCACCATTTCTCTCTTTCGTTTTTAAAATGTTCCACAACCACTTTTCTAACCGACCCACCTTCACGAAACAAACTGCCAGACGACGCTTAAATTTGGTCCACAGGTATTTTTAAATACCTTTAGACAAAAAAAAGGCGATATATCAGCTTGCATAGCTAGGCACGACGCCATATGTCAGGCATTCAACAACGATTGTTAGCGCATCATGAAAGTAAAAAATAGAGATGCTAGTGGGCGCAAATTTGCGAACAATGGTCGAGAGAGGGGAGGGGAGACAAGGGAGGCCCTAGCGAGCTCCCATCTGGTGGCGAGCAGCTGCGAGCAGCTCAATCATACCGGTACTGCTAGCGGAGCAGTTAAGTCAACTCACAGCGATCGAACTAGCTCGGTTACGTTCATAATTCTTAAGCGAGTCGAGAGCGGGCAGGTCGAGCAGTAAACCAGACGCGGCTGAGCTCAGACAAAATTGCAAGATGCTGGGGCAGTTTGGTATGTGAAGGTGCGTCGGTTAGAAAAGTGGTGGTGGAACATTTTGGAAAAGAAAGAGAGACTCGGTGTGTCAGATAGATTCACGTGTGACTTCGTGTGGCACGTCATTTACTTGCGCAAGGCCTACCTAGACGCCATTTACATGCGCGAGGGGTACTTTTGTAGTTAGTTTGAAAGTGAGGGTAGACTTTGTAATTTACAAACTTTGGAGGGGTAGTTTTGTAATTTGCCCTGACTTATTTCAAAAGGTCTAACGACATTGCACCGAGAATCAATTTTATGGCCATCTTTGTGATATATTTGACCACATATGATGTGATAATTGTCAATGTAATACAACTATTGGCGCTTTTGTCGAGGTTGTTGCACCAAAATTCAATTGTCCGCATGCGTATATCGCACTGCGTATACCGCACTGAACACTTCGCTGGTATGGTCTGCGTGCGATCGGTCGCGGGGCCCTGCAACGGGCCAAATTTGCCGATCAGCGCGACCGGGAGCGACGCCTCGCGAGCGCGTGCGAGCCGGACGACAACACATTTTGAGCGCGACTGACGGCGACCTCGCGCGAAGAAATTGTGCGAGCTGACTGACGCGTCCGCGCTTGCGCGTGGGATTTCGGGGTCGGACGCTGGGTCGTCCGATGTGTCTAAGTGCCCTCGAACACGTCGGACTGGGTCGGGGTCGATGCACGCTCCGAGTGCGCCGGACCGACGCACCATAAATTCTCGGTGCGGGCGTCGAAGAAATCGTCATTTGGACTCATTTTGGCAAAAGTCAGATGTGCCATTTTTAGGTCAAAAGGACATGTGTACATTATTCTAGAAAGAGGTGGCAAGTTTTGGGATGTGTTGGGTGCCAACACATCAACATACACCTTCCTAGAAATTACTTATGTAGCAAGTATATAAACAAGAGCTAGAACATAGAAAGACATTCCAGAATCACTCTTGTACTTGCCAAAATCCAGAAATATATTAACTTTCAAGAAGCCATCTCTCTTTCAAGAAGCTACCACTTGTGTTCAAAGATCCTTGTCTTGAATAGATAAAGTATTCTGTTTTACTAAGTACTTTATCTATCTGTTTCACTACAGTGGTATCGGAGCTAGGCACTTTGGTAGCACAAGAAGATGGCCGATCCTCAAGACCAACAGCAAGCTTTCGAAGGAAGCCCTTCCTCTCCAAGACACCCTCCTCCAGCGCCGATGGGAGAGCCCACTCAAGAAAATCTGCAACAACAAGAAGCACCACAAGGAGGAGCACACCCTCCTCCAGCGTCGATGGGAGAGCCTACTCAAGGAAATCTGCAACAACAAGAAGCACCACAAGGAGGAGCACCGTCAAATCCCGTGGCAGCCGCTATAGCAAAGTTGACCCCACCACAAGGAGTTCCCGCAAATGAGTGGGCAGCCTTCCTAATGACCGTCCACAACCAAGTGGGCTTGGCCACCTATGAAGCAACCGTGCAAGCGTCAAGAGAAGCTATGGCTGCCATGGTTGCCCCTATTGCGAGCAATGCTCAAAATCCAGCCCCGGCTCAAGCGCCTCCACAAGAGCCAACGAGAGCAAGGAAACTCATCAAGCCCGGCAAACCCGACACTTTCAACCCCGGGAAAGGTGCCAACCTGAATTTATGGCTCTACCAAGTGGAGACGTACCTCGCGTTCCTTGAAGTACCCGAGGAGGACTACGTTCCCTTTGCCGTTACCTTACTTAGAGGAGCAGCAACATCATGGTGGCGTAACTATCAAGCGGCTATATATCAAGCTATGGCGCACCCCATGCTCGGCCAAGAGCCCCCACCATCATATGCAAGATGGGCAGATTTTCGTGAGGCCCTCAAGAAGCAATTCATGCCCATCAATGCGGAGAAGATTGCCCGAGGAAAGCTCCACCATCTCAAGCAAACGACGTCCGTTCAAGAGTATACATCCAGATTTCACGCCCTCACTCTTGAGATCCCCAACATGTCTCTCGAGGAGAAGATTGACCGTTACATCTTTGGCCTCAAACCCAAGGTGGCAAAGGAAGTGGAGTTACGCGACTTGACGGACTTCTCAAAGATCATTGAAGTGGCCCAAAAGGTGGATACCTTGGATTTCAAGCACTCCGTGCCTTCATCTTCACGGGTACCGACGACGCGGGTGTACGCAGCCCCTTCCACATCCGAATCTGGACCCACACCCATGGAAATCGGAGTTATTAAAAGGGACCCCGCGGCTGCCCGGAAGAGTGGAAGACCCTCCAATGACACTTATGATGCAAGAAACCAGCAAGGAGTGAAAGCAAGACTCTCCCCGGCTGAAAAAGAAGCTCTCATGACGGCTGGACTATGCTTCTATTGCAAGGAAAAGGGCCATCGTGCACTTTCATGCCCCAAAAAGTTGTCAAAAAACGGACAGCGCCGGTAGGCCAGGAGCCTACCACCCCAAGACCCACTTCACGAGAAGGCAACACGCCAAGTGAGGTGGAGACCCCCGTTGAAGACGACGTTCCAGCCCCAATGAGTTTGAGAGGTTACCTTGGAGGAGAGAAGGTCCACATCTTGGTGGATAGCGGAGCTCAAGGCAACTTCATTGCTGCAGATTTTGCCACCAAGCACGGTATTACTATGCGAACTCTTGACCACGACGAGGAGATTATGATGCCCGATGGATTCTCCTATACTACCCCTTCCAAGAAGACGTACCCCTTGGCACTCTCTATCAAGTCCTTCAAGGATAGAGTAGTGTTCTCCCCCATGCAATTGGGCAAGTACGACGTCATCCTAGGGACGCCTTGGTTGACCAAGCACAACCCCCAAGTTGATTGGAGGACCGGTACTATCAAGATCAAGAATGACATCACTTCAAGAATCTGTATTTTGCGCGCAATCCAGAATATCCAGACCCAAGACATCCAGAAGCCGGCACACGAGATACTATTGTCCGCCCTCCAACTCAAGAGACTTGTGAGGAAGGGACACGAGCTTCTTTTGGCCTTGATCACGCCAAAAGACATCAAGAAAGACATCGAGAGTCAAGAAGGCAGCCCCGTTCCCAAGGAGATACAAGAAGTCTTTGAGGACTACAAAGAAGTGTTCTCCCCGGAATTGCCCAAGGGCCTACCCCCCAAAAGATTCGTAGACCACAAGATAGAGTTGGAGCCCGGAAGCAAGCCCATCTCTCGGCCTACGTTCAAAATGTCATACACGGAGCTAGACGAAGTCAAGAAGCAAATCAAGGAGCTACTGGAGCATGGCTTCATTCGACCTAGCAAGTCGCCATTTGGAGCCCCGGTGCTATTTGTCAAGAAGAAAGATGGTACCTTGAGGATGTGTGTGGACTATCGCGCCCTCAACAAGATCACCATCAAGAATCGATACCCGCTGCCGCGCATGGATGAGCTCATGGACCGGCTGGTTGGAGCCAAGTACTTCACGAAGATTGACTTACGGAGCGGCTACCACCAGATTCGCATCGCAGAACCGGACATAGAGAAGACGGCATTCAGGACAAGATATGGACATTTTGAGTTCATGGTCCTGCCATTTGGACTCACCAACGCGCCAGCAACTTTCATGACTATGATGAACACCATATTTCAGCCCATGTTGGACAGATTTGTGGTGGTATTCATCGATGACATCCTTATCTACAGCAAGACCCTTGAAGAGCATGCGAGACACTTGAAAGAAGTCCTTGAAGTATTGAAGCAAAACAAGCTGTTTGCGAAGGAGTCAAAATGCGAGTTTGCCAAACAAGAAGTGGAGTTCCTAGGTCTCCACGTGACTGCTGATGGCATCAAGATAGACCCCAAGAAGACCACGGTGGTGGAGGAATGGCCAACCCCCACGACCAAGAAAGAACTCCAGTCATTCTTGGGATTTGCCAATTGGTACAGAAAATTCATCCAAGGCTTCTCGCACATAGCAGCCCCCCTGACAGATCTACTCAAGAAGGACAGGCTATATACATGGACCGAGAAAGAGGAAGAGGCATTTCAAGAGTTAAAGCGAAGATTGACCACATCCCCGGTGCTCACACTCCCAAGTCCAAACCCAGATTGGCCCTTCCACGTCATCACCGATGCATCTTCCTATGCAATAGGAGCAATCCTGCTTCAAGACCAAGGCAAGGGACTGCAGCCCATCGCCTACGAGTCAAGGAAGCTAAATCCAGCCGAGCAAAATTATACAACCACGGAGCGAGAGGCATTGGCGATTGTACATGCCTTGAAGGTTTGGCGCTGCTACGTTGAAGGACGCAAAGTACTGGTCACCACGGACCACGAGGCGTTAAAGCACCTCCAGACGCAGCCGTATCTCTCAAGGAGACAAGCAAGATGGAGCGGATACTTGCAACAATACAACATCACGATTCAGTACCAGCCCGGCAAGACAAACCCGGCTGACCCCCTCTCAAGACTGCAATTAAATGCAGTGATGGTATCCCTGAAGACAGATCTGGAAGCTCGATTTTCAGCCGCCTATGAAAGAGACCCTTACTACAAGAACGGAGAAGCAGCCTTGGACCCATGCAAGAAGCAAGAAGGCAATTATTGGGTGAGGCAAGATACGGGCCAGAGATGTGTTCCTAATGACTTAGACCTCCGGCTCTTGCTTCTACGAGAAGCACACGACAACCCTCTTGGAGGACACTTTGGAATCCTAAGGACCACGGGCGTTCTAGCTAGGACTTATTGTTGGCCAGGCATGTCTAAGCAAGTCAAGGAGTACTGCAGGAGCTGTGACACATGCCAAAGAATCAAGCCATCATCGCAAAAGGCGGGAGGACTCCTCCAACCACTACCAATCCCCGAAAGACAATGGACGGACATCTCAATGGACCTTATCGTGGACTTGCCCGTGACACCTCGAGGCCATAATGCAATACTCACGGTGGTGGACAGACTTACCAAGATGGCTCATTTTATTCCCACGACGACTAAGGCTACAGCACCACAACTTGCAAGACTCATCTTTGACAACATCTTCCGACTCCATGGACTACCATCAAGAATTGTGTCAGATAGAGATCCAAGATTCACAAGCCATTTCTGGAAAAATCTCTTCAAGAACTTGGGTACATCGCTGGATATGTCTACTGCCTACCACCCACAATCAGATGGGCAAACCGAGCGTATGAATCGTACCCTAAAGACCTCTCTAAAGGCCTACGTGTCTACCCTCGAGCAAGACTGGGACATGTACTTGACCCCCCTCGAGTTTGCCTACAACAACACTACGCAGGCCTCTACCCAAGAGTCCCCATTCTTCCTCAACTATGGCTTCCATCCGACCACGCCACTGAGCTTCACGGCTGGCCATGATGAAGTACCTGCAGCCACAGATTTTATGGAGACATTAGAAGCAGCCCTTACAGCAGCGAAGAAAGCTCTACAACACGCGCAAGATGCTCAAGCAAGAGTGGCGAACAGATCCAGAAGAGAAATTACGTACAGAGTGGGTGACAACGTGTTACTATCATCCAAGAACATTTCCCTGAACAACAGGCCTGCCGGCAGCAAGTTCTCTCCCAAGTATTTGGGACCCTTCAAGATTATCCAGCAAGTCAACCCCGTTGCTTTCAAGCTAGAACTTCCCCAGACTATGCACATCGACCCCGTATTCCACGCTTCCCTCTTCAAGCCATATGTGCAACCCGACAACAAGTTCCCAGGACGTGTGACAACCCCACCAGCCCCAACAATAGTGGATGATCATTTGGAGTACGAAGTGGAAGACATAGTGGCTATGAGAAATTTCAGGAGACAGCAGCAATACTTGATCAAGTGGAAAGGATATCCAGATTCGGAGAATAGTTGGGTGGCGGCGCACTACCTTGACAAAGTTCAGAGAAAGTTGAAGCGCTTCCATGCCGCCAACCCCCATCTTGGACCAGCCCCAAGTCTCTCTACTAGAAGCCCGAAGACTTCAGGGAGGCAGCCTGCCACCATCAAGAAGCAGCAGAAGACCCCTTGGAGGCAGCCTGCAAGAACAAGAAAGAGGAAAAATTGACATTAGACACTCTTCTCTTCTCGCAGTTTCTGGACAGAAAACTAAAACTGCTACTGGTAATAGGTCTCTGCATAATAAATTCTGAAAATTTACCTGGCTGTAGTCCATGAGTAGCCGGTCATTTAGAGTCCAAGTTTGCTCAATTTGGAGCACTGGTGAGAGAGATATGATGCTCTAAGTAGAAGGGGGTCAGGCTGCTGGCATTGTTAGGACAGAATATGCCTTCTGACATTGTGCCTTCCCCTGAACTTGGAATGCTCTGAAACTCAAGACTCTGGTAGAACATCTTACAGCGCCCAGTTTGAGACTTAGTTTGCAGAATTTGGAGAAGTATAGAAGGACTTATGATTTTCAGAAGTTTCTGCACAGATTTGGAGGAGTGCCTACTCTCTCAGCTCTCAACGACACTCCAGAAATGAGAATGCTCTCAAATTTGGTGACCCGGTAGAGTTCTCCGACGCGGTCCGTCTGGCACTCGAATTTTCAGATTTGGAGCAGTTCTGTGGCCGCTATGAATTTTTGAATTCGTGGCAGATTCTGGGCCAACTTGTACAATTTTCTTTATCATTAAGGAGTAGGCTAGCCAATAAGGTCACACCACCTACGACCTTGCCTAGTCTACCTTACATGTGTAGCACCTGACTTGGCGCCTTTGACTAGTCCTCTTCACATGTGTGGCATCTGACTTGAAACTGTTGACTAGTTTGCTCCACATGTGTACGACCTGACTTGACGCGCCGAGACGTCGCTTTTTCTATGGGGGGGGTGATGTAGTGATTTGAGTTATTATATATTAGTTTGCATATATTTTAATGTTTTCAAATATATTTGGAGTAGTATTGTGTGGAGTCAAGTGTGAATAGGTACTCTAGTAACTTGGTTCATGTCCTTTGAACCTTCCAAGGCATTTTCGAAGTTAGAGGAAAGACCTAGAAGAACTCCATGTGGCAAAAGTCAGATGTGCCATTTTTAGGTCAAAAGGACATGTGTACATTATTCTAGAAAGAGGTGGCAAGTTTTGGGATGTGTTGGGTGCCAACACATCAACATACACCTTCCTAGAAATTACTTATGTAGCAAGTATATAAACAAGAGCTAGAACATAGAAAGACATTCCAGAATCACTCTTGTACTTGCCAAAATCCAGAAATATATTAACTTTCAAGAAGCCATCTCTCTTTCAAGAAGCTACCACTTGTGTTCAAAGATCCTTGTCTTGAATAGATAAACTATTCTGTTTTACTAAGTACTTTATCTATCTGTTTCACTACATCGAAGAAATCGTCATTTGGACTCATTTTTTGCTGTTTTGTGCTGTGCAGTGTTGTGCAGCGGCGACCGAGGACTCAAGAGCCGTGGCCATGGGCGCTGGGGGGAGGTGGGGTAGCGGGGGGCGCGCCGGAGCGGGGTGAGTTGTGTCGGGCCTGCCTGGTGTGTTGCAGCTTGGCCGCGCCTTGTCTCGCGTCGTGAAATTTCCGAGTCGTGTTGTGTGTCTGTGGCGCCGGTGCGTGGTTAGTTGTTTGGTCCTTGCTTGCGACCGTTTCGTCCGCGGTCGCTTGGTGGATGGCATGTCGTCGCCTCCCTGCAATGTTCCTTCAATTTTGGAGTTGTGATCCAGTATCATCCAGTAGTTTGTGGTCTGCGTGCGATCGGTCGCGGGGCCCTGCGACGGGTCGAGTTTGGCTCAGCGCGACCTTGACGCGACCCTGAGCGACTCCTCGCAAACGTGTGCGAGTCGGACGACAACACATTTTGCGAGCGACTGAAGTCGACCTCTCGCGACAAAATTGTGCGAGCTACGGGCGGCTGGAAGGCAGGACGAGCGCATCCAAGTCAGGATTGTATCGATGCAGGTACAAAGTAGAGGCTGGAAGGCGGCGATGCAGGTACGGGCGGCTGTAAGTGACATTTCACTATTGACGGATTGAAAGCAGCGCCCCATAAGTGGAGCTGCGCCATACCCTTACCTCATTTTTCGTCTCACGAATTCGGCCTGTCAGAAGTGTGGCGAGGCTTGGCCTGAATTGGCCTCCTCTTGCACTCACTAGGCGTGTTAACAACAGTGACAACGAGGTCGCGGGTGTGGGCGCTCTGACGAAAGCGTGCTTCTTTTGCAGAAAAGCAGTGGGAAGGATGGGGGATGGGGCTGGGCAGTACGTTAAAGGCCGCCATGGTTGAAAGGAGAGGAGAGAGGCTGGGAGAGGAAGAGCGGCTCAGGCGAGTTTCTTTTTAAGGCGTGCTTCTTCCTACTGTCCTTGACATAGAGATGCATGCTTTTTAAGAAAGGTTGCTTGATGCTTTCTTCTGCACTGTTGCTTGATGCTTGATGCACTGTTGCTTGATGCACTGTAGCAGATGCGCTGTAGACTCTCGCGGTGTTCAGAGAGACGGCTGCTTTGCGGTAAACTTTCGATTCACTTTGCGAATTCGTGCTTCGTGGGTTTATGGCGTCGATGCGCCTTTTGTCATTTAGTCGTTTCGATTTCGTCGCTGCACAATGTCGTTTGGGGTCGCTTGGTGGGTGGCATTTCCTCGCCTCCCCACAATGTTGTTGAAATTGGGTATCGATCCAGTATGAGAGACAGAACAATGTGAGAAATCAATGAGGCAAGGATTCCGGCGACGTACTTGCAAAGTTTGCGAAAACAATCAATATTTGGGAAACGTTGTGACAATTAGCACCCGATGCATAAATCGCGAAATTTCAGCAGCACAGGCAGAGCAATCAATGCACTCGATACGTACACTAGATGCGATGCAGGATGCCACATAACCTAGAATATCTATAGCAGGACAAATGGATGCATAATTGCCGTTTCATTTTACTGAAGCCTATCACATGAGATACTTCTACAAGTTGTTGGAAATGGCTACCATGAATCTTCACTGAGACATGTGCCTATGCAAAACGGGTAACTGTTTGCTTCACCGCGTTCGAGAGGCTAGTAATGTGTAAGGCGGTGAGATTTGCGCGACCATGAGAAGCTTTGTCAGTCCGGTACTGGAATAGGTCAGGAAGCGCAAATTATCCTTGCCAATGTTATCTAGGCAGCTTCACGGACATTCTTGCCAGGTAACAGGTGTGCGAGTCACGTTTGCGATTATCACTGAGTGTTTGCTTCTGCCAGAAATTGACATGGCTCATGGATGCGTTTGCTCTCCTACTTCTTACCCAGAAATCATGAATGATATTGGTCAGAAAATCTTCACTGGCATCTAGGTCAACAACCAAACATTTTAAATTCCTGGAGGAAGCAGAGATGACACAGCAATGAGTAACAAGGGGGGTACAAATATACACACGGTTCAAGATATGCTCATGGTTTCATCATAAATGGAGAAACATCAGCGACCATCTCCAGAAGCATTCTAGCCATAGCCTCAATTACCAACAGAACGAGCTGCATGCAGCCCAGCCTCCTGCCACTATCTAAATTCAAATGTTGAATGTGGGCAAGCCGCACATCACATTCTTTATTGGTGCTATGCACCAGAAATCTCTCTCCTGGCGAGCCAGAAAGCGGAGCATTACCGCATATCCTGCAAGATTACACCCTCAGCTATGCATGTCCCCAGAGTCCCCAAAAACCTACACTGCAGTCTCTGCAGATTAATGATCTGAATAATGGCACACCAAACGACTGAAATGTACGTCGCATCCGCGAGAATGCATACCTTACTGCCCTTAAAAAGGGTCTCATATGACCTACCCAATATGCCTGTAGTTATGAGGTAGACTCACACTGTACAAATATCGGGGCTGTCCCTTCTGGGGCTCTCACTCTGCCTGCCGACTCCACCTGGGGAGCAAGAATATACTGCTATGAGAAAAGACACCTAGACCAAAAAAGCAAAAGAAGGTTTCAACTCCACTCCACGCACAGGCGCAACCAATTGCGCACACTTCCCACTCTCAGTTATTCTGCCTTCACATCTGGAACATCCCCCCGGCGTGGCCGCCGCCCACAAGCATGGCAGCCCAGGCGTCCCTGCCTCTGGCCAGGTAGCCAGGATAGGGCGACAGATGGCCACCCCTTCTTGCGCTTGCCATGGCCTCCTGGGCCCACTCCATGTCCATCGACTCAACTGTGCCGCCGCTGCTGGTGCCGCAAGCCCTGTCCATAGCCCGCGTGGTCCCCCCCATGCTGTGGTGCAAGGCTACCAGCGAGGCGCCTGGCGGAGGACCGCCTCCGCCCTGCGCATATTGCCAGGCAGGCAGGGCGTGCATGGGCCCCGCCTGGCCGCCGGGCGCCTGCAGCAGCGGCAGCAGCGCGCGTTCACTCTCCTCCTCAAACGAAGTCCGGCGCTCCCTTCTCGACAGGCCCTGCTGCTGCTGCTGATGGTGGTGGTGGTGCTGCTGCTGCTGCTGTTCAGAGCTGTCCCTGCTGACGCTCTGGTGCCCCAGCCCGCTCGACGCGTCAGAGTGCCCCTCCGACCCCTCCTCACCCGCCCCCAGCCTCTTGCCCCCGCCGCCACCGCCAAGGAGCAGACTACCGCCGTGGCTGGGGCTGAGGGCAAAGCGGCCCTTCTTTCTGTCCACGCCCTCGGCCCCGTATGCGGCGCCGAGGCCAGGCCCATAGGGACCGACCAGCACTCCTGCAGTTCCAAAGCCCCTTTGCTCAATCTCGAGCTGCAGTTGCTGCATCTCCCCCGCCACGGTGCCGCCATCGCCGCTGCTCAGAAACTGCAGCCCGTGCCCGTCAGCTGTCCTGAAGGACTGCGGCAGCGGGCCAGTCTCGTCAGGATGGCCCTCAAGGGGAAAGTTGGTGCAGGCCTTCTCGCCCCTCAACTTGCGCGCCGCACGGTCATACGCCCGAGCTGCCGCCTCGGGGTTGTCAAACGTGCCCAGCCACACGCGCGAGCGCTTGCCCGGGTAGCGGATCTCCGCCACCCAGCGGCCCTCCTGCCGCTGCCGCACGCCGCGGTACAGCTTCTTGTGCTTTGTTGCCGCCAGATCCTCCGCTGTGTCCAGGCAACCCCCCTGGCTGCCGACAGCCGCCGTGCCTTCCCCGAACCCTGCAGCACCCGCGGAGTAGAGCGGATGTGGGCGCGCGCCCAACAGGGAGGGGTCATGCGCTGCCTCCCCATTCTTCCAGTTCTCTAGCCACAAAGGTGACTTTTGCAGCAGGTTGTTGTTGATGCTATTATTGTTGTGGAACACGTTGCCAAGCGGACGAGACTCGGCTCCCCCCGGGCCGTTCATGTCTTTCAGTTGGTCGGCAACCCGAGCGTTGCCCCTGTACCCCTGCATGCTACTGCTGCCTTGTCCTGGCGCAGCCGCACACTGCTGGTAGAAGAGTCGGGGGTCCTCTGCTGCAGCCGTCTGAGCAACAGTGGCCAGCATCTGCTCGTACTGAGCAGAGAGGCTCAGGTTGTGAGGCCCTCTCTGCTTGAGCTCCGCCTTGCAGCCATCTGGAGGCATGTCCAGGGAGCCCCACAAGTAGCCCAAAGAGCTGCCAGCTGTCGAGCCTCCCCCTGATCGACGAAAGTGGTGCTCTGCTTCTAGGAGCGCACGCTGCCTGTCCTGGCTGGGGCTGAGCGGCACCTGGCCGCGGCTCTGGGTGCCAAGTGGAAGCAAGGCCTGCTGCAGCATCTGGCTGCCCCCTCCAGCTGCCTGCCCTCCAAGACCCAGTCCCACTCCCCTCAAGCTCTGAAGAAAGTGAGGAAGCTGACGGCCTGCAGCACCCGAGCTACGGAGGAGACTCCCAAGTTGCTGCTGCTCCTCAGCATCGTCTCTGTACCGGGCGGAACCAGCAGCCAGCTGCGCGTACTCAGCAGCTATGGAGTTGTTACTGCCCATGCCGTATGCATTCACCCCGTCCTGAGCAAACGGGTCGCAGCTTTGCACACCATCGGCGCCCTTGTGATGCATGCTCCTCTTCTGGGCAGCTGCGTACTCCTGGGCCAGCAGGGAATCCTGCTGCAGCTTTCGAAACTCCCTGTCCATCAGAGCCTCCTCCATGAATGTGAGGGTGCTTGAATCAGTGAGTCCCGAGATCTGTTGAGATGAACCGCCGTAGCAAATAGCATCGGCTCGGCCATTGGCCTTGAAGGCTTGCTCTGCCACAAGCGCCTCCGACACTGACTCTTCTTGCTGACTTGACGCCTGCTTACAAGTAACTCTGCCAAGGAACTGCGCATTGATCGAACCTGGATTGTGGATAGGATCTTCCCGTTGATCGAATTCCTGCTGACATTCTCCAGAAGCGGCTGACCTTGTAGTAAAGTTGCCCAAGGCAGAACCGAAGGAAACCTGTTGAGACTGTCTAAGTGGGGGGGTGCTCGCACTGCTCTTGGGTGGACTGATAGGACCTAGAAACTGCGCTCTTGCTGCCTGATTTTGCCTTAGGAAATGATCTAGAGCTGTGACATCAGTGTATTCGCTCTCACTGGGGCTTCCCTGCAACTGAATTTGAGAAAATGGAGCCATGTGGGTAGTCGTTAAAGAGCTCTAGGATGATGTATCATGACATGAATTCTAACGTTGGCCTTCGGTCTCGCGGATCTCAAAAGCAGACCTGCATGTTCTAATGACGAACGCTCGGCTTTTCTGGACTTCGTTGTGTGTTTATGCATTCCAGAGATCGTTCCAACGCGAGTGTTCTCGTCCAATGTAACAGACACCGCGTTCAGCTTACTGGCAGCCGAATCATCCGCACCGCATCACATCGATTTGTTATCGATCTTCACTTCATAACGCGATGGACAGGCTTGAACAGGCTCCTTCCAGACATTCGGGTTCCAATCGCTGCACTACGAAGCAAATCGGATGGCCCCGCACCTCGTGCAACGCACCGATACGGTCCATTGTGTCACCTTCACAGTTCACACCTCGTGCAACCAAAATCAGTAAATGAGTCTTCCCCCTTCACGACAATTTTGCGTTCGAAACCGATATCAGCCAGCCCCATAGAATCAGCTGGATACATCTCTGTGCTACTTTTCCGTACCAGCTACAGCGTGAAGCTGTCGGGAGCGGCATAAACTTGTCCACATTATGTCTGAGCATTCAATGCAGCCAAAACAAGGAAGAAGCAGCCAAAAGTAATGAAAAGCCTCAAAAAGCTGGTTAACATGCGTTAACAAAACCGCTACAATCTTTTTCACACAGTTTCCGTCATGTGTCGACTCTCGACTCTTGAAAGTTGAGTCGAGACTCGAGACCTGCTCGAGACTCGGAAAGTTGACATCTGGTTGACATGCTCTTTTCGTTCTTCCAGCAACAGGACGAGAAAACATCGGCCTCACGTCGTCACGTTCGAACATGTGATTTATTATTAGTGCTCCATGTCACACTTACAGATATGTATAGAATGACGTGGGTCAGCCTAGTATCACAGAAATTTTTAGGGGCTTGATGGAAGTCCAGCGCCAACTGGCCAACAGCATATAAAACACATATGAGCATAACTGAGAACTGATGAAAACAAGCTACCGCGACGCGGTGCCAGCAAATCATAGGGATATAGCGATCACTGCAGGGCACCTCTAAAGAAGTTGCCTTCCTGTTGCTTAGAAAAGCCTCCTTCAGGTGGCGGTTCTTCCACATTGTTCCACGTTCCCTGCACTGACCCACTACACTCCGTCGTCAGGGCTGTAGCCTATGACACGTTAGTGAAAATCACAAGTACACTGAATCCGAATGTAGGAACGCCTAGGTCACGTAGGACAACGTGACTGGAACTCCCCTTCTAATGCTTTCTCTGACTGGCTAGTGGCTAGGACCTTGCGCTAAAAGCCTGGCAATGAGCAAATTTTGCTTTTACCCCTCAAAGCATGGGGTTATCCTCCCTCCAAAATTCGAGCGTTCATTTGGTTGCGCCGTGAAATCAAACTTTTTGATTTTCTGGCCCCATATTAGCCTTAAGAGTTCCGGGGAAAACAAGTATAACAGGAACCTTTGCGATCTACTTGCATTTCTTGCGAAATAAGTCAATAATTTTGAAAGTGTCGCAGCCATGCACTTAGCACCCCATGCCTCAAAATGTCAAAATGAACTACCCTCAAACTATGAAAGAATTCACAAATGCGCTCACATATGTATACCTAGTCAATGTTGAGTCCACTTGTAAACAATGACCTAACATTCTCCCACGAAAGTAGGTCAGACACCCCTTTTTCCCCCTCCCCGTGCACATTTCAGAACTCTAAATTAGAGAATAATATCTATTGGCGCCCTTGCGAGCAAAAACTAAGCTTATTTTTTAGACATCCTTTGAGGACTATCAGTGATCTCATTCTCTTGTCGTTCTACCAAACTTGCGGGAGAAGGGATTGAAGGCAAAGAAATAAAATGCCTCCAAAACATTTGTGAATCTTCAACTATTTGTTTCACGTGCACCATAGTGATTTTCAAAGTTCACGCAAAAGGTAAGAAGAGGTGGCATGCCCTTTATCGTGTGAGAAGGTTAGGCACCTAATTGTTGCCACATGGACATTAAAATGACTAGGATACAAGTGTGAAGGCATTTTCAGATTCTTTCAAAGTTCAAGGGTACTTCATGTTCATTTTGCCACTTTGAGGGATTGGACCACACTTTGCTTTTTGGCAATACCACCAGTTGCCACCTATGAACAGAAAAACGACAAAAAGGGCTGACAGCAAGTGATAGGATTCTTCCATAAGTCGTAAATCTTGCTTAGAATTTGTCGTATAGCAAGGCTAATTGAGGCAATTCGAGGTAATACGAGCCTCAACGATGTTAGTCACGCTTATACTTGAAGCATTATTCTGTTAATGAAGCAAATACAGCAATGTACACTGAGTGCCTGTCTCCTCTACATGTGGGCGTAAAATATGACTACGTGGTTGTAAATTATTTGGGACTAATGCTACTGTTATAAAATGGTTTATTCAAAGTATCCATTTTAAGAGGTCTGTTGGTCAAAATTGTATGATTAAATTCATTTTTTCAGTTCTTTGTTTTGAAAGTTTTTCGACTCTGTTGGATGCGATGCGATGATCAGGGAATGTTGTCATCCTTGTTGCAACTTCAAATATTCCTTCCTTTTGCGTCCTCATATTGAACCAACGGCGTTGAATCAAGGTTAATATGTAAGGATTGAAATAAGCCTTTTCTAATTCTTTTCAATTTAAGTGAGCCCGGTGGGTTCAAGTTGTAATTATTAGTGGTTTGCTTGCGCAATGAGTAGCTGAGCGTAACTGCTCGTTGGTATAGGGAGTCGTAGTCGCTGCTGAGTTGGGAAATGAGCGCGCTCATTGGCTGTGCCATTTCGTGTTTGAAGAAGTGATTTGCTCACAAAAAGCGTTCGCTTAGCATACCTTATTCGAGAAATATCCATTGTAGATATATCGCCTTAATAATACTCACGCTTATGCTTGAGGTAACATGTGTTATTGCAAGTAAACACAGCAAGCACGCAGTATACAATGATAGTGTGGAATGAGATTATTGTGCCTTCACCTTCGGCACTTTCACTTTGGCACTATCTCTTAAACCAGTAGAGATTTGTTGTTGTGAAGACTGTACGTTTATAGTATCTACGTCTATGGTCTAAGCTGCCTGGCTGAGTGATCTTGGAAGTTGCACTACATATGCTGCTTTAGTCTGCTCTAACTTGCCATCTACCCATTCCCTTAAGATCCCTATTTGGAACCCTTGCATTTGCTGCAACTGTAACGGTACCCATGTGAAGTGAATGTATGCCGTATTCTGCAAACGAGATGCCTATTGCTTGGAAGTATTCCATGAAGTAGCTACATATCTCTGCGTAAATAAGAGCCACTAAGTGGTGGGTCCGAGTGAGACCTTGAATCAGCAAGTTGCCTTCAACATAACTAGGTGTACCTGGGACCTGCTCCATGAAGAGCAGCAAAACTCGACTGCGATGCCTCACTTAGCCTTGTAGCTCCTTACAGTTTTCAATGATAAGTCCCCACTTAGCGACACTCACGCGATATCAACTGAGGAAGATGCGTTCCAAGGTGGTGAGATCAATAGAAATCTCAAAGTTTGTGCATATTTGTAAAGAGTCAGTATATTGGTATGTATATTTATTTGATTTATTGTGATAGTTGATTAAATACATCTCGCTGAACTCTTGTTAATATTCAATATAATGGACTCAACCGATATCAGCAGGCTGGAATCAACTTAAGTCAGCTTGCTGACACATTCTTTGACAGCCAGCTCACCACCTTCGGTCGTACTACAAAACTTCTTAGTAATGCATTTGAGTGTGATATGCTAGATGAAGAGCCAGTTGACACCTTAGTCGGTTGGCGATTCGGGATGATGGGAGATGGCAATAGATGTTGTTCGCCGAGGTTCTACCAACGTGGTTAACTCCCAAGTAGGTGGTACCATGGCACTTGCCATTGAACAATAAACTCATTCCATGTACATATGCTAGATATTGCCATCAAGTTCGGTATTCAAAAACGAGGCCAATTTTCTGCATATACTTTTTAGAGAATATTTTGAATACGAGGCTGCAAGCCGTTAACCAAACTGTGAAATGAATCTTGTTTATTCAAGAAATATAATTTACTTAAATACATGAGAACAGAGATAGTTGGAAGCGTGTAAAATGAGGGAGCAATCTTTGCCCTTATAACGAGTTCCGTTTACTCATCTATACCCTTGACTCACTTTCAGTGAAATGCCATAGCGACACACTAACTCAAGGCACAAGAAGAGACAAAGTGAGGACTAGAATCTCTCCTTTAAAAACTCCTGGCCTCTTGCCTACCACGCATACATTCATGTATAAGCACATATACAACATCAGAGGGTTGAATAGCAAAGGCGCTCTTATTCAAATGACCATAATGTAGCTAAAACACATCTTACTGACTTATATGCAAAATCATGAAATGTGTCCAATATGTGACCCCGAGACATCAGAAGCGATGACTATGTCAATGCTTAACCAAATTGAGCAAACTCAACAGCAACGAACGCGTTGACGAGACCTTTTTGAAAGGTCCTAGTTCGCTTAATTTGGTGCACAGACGAAGACGCCAGGTTAATTTGCGTGAAAGCTGGTCATAATAACGAACCAAAAGTGCACCACATGACTTGCAAGAGCAATGCGGCTCTTAAGCCTAATGTCTTGAATGAGGAACCACGAGATCCTAGCCTGCTATGTACCTAGTGACCACCTGATTGACTGCGGCGCAAGGTGTGCCATTTCGTGGGAAATTCGTTTAGTTGGGACCCACAGATCTAGGTGTAACGACCATGTTAATTGGTCGGTTGACTAAATTGTCCTATGAGATGAATGGACTTGCCAATAGGTGATTAACACTTGATAAAAGAACTTATAAACACTTATAAACACTTACATCTTATTAACACTGAATAAAAGATCTGATGAAGGATCTTTGTATCAGCAAGTAACCTTTATGATGTTTTCTGGATAACTTATTGATCAGCAAAAGACCTCACAATACTCATAAGCAATACTCATAAGTCAATTGCAAGTAACGAGCATCAATCATGCAATCAGTAAACTCATACATAAGCAAGGTTAGTAAGCAATTTGTGTAACGGTTTGCAGCCTTGGATTCATATGTTCTCCCAGTAACTGTACAGAGAGTTGGCCTCATTTTTGAATGCCGAACTCGAGAGCATAACCTAGCCTATGTACATGGAATGAGTTTACTGTTCAACGGCAAGTGCGATGGCACCACCTACCCGGGAGTCAACTACGTTGGTAGGACCTCGACTAACCAGATCCACAACCATCTCCCATCATCCCAAATCGCCATCCACCCAAGGGTGTCATTTGGCCAATCATCTAGCATATCACACTTAGATGCATAAGTAGGCAGTTTACTAATACCGCGTACGACAGTCAACTTGACCTGTTGATTTAATGCCAGGTTCCTTGCGACATAAGCTATCGTTTGAGATTAATTTCACAAAAAACGAATAAGTATTAAGAAATTCCGAGCACATACCACAGGGCCAAGTAGTTGGTCCTGAAAGTGAGAGTTGGTCCATACAAGGACCTCGGGGCTATTTAGTGTTAAGGTGCTCCTTACTTGAACCCCCAAGGGCACCTTTCCGCCTTTAAATCCGCAATACTATTGAAGTACTATGTGGTACACATGCTACAACAAAGTTACCCTAAGGTGCTCAATTAAATCTATTGAAGACAACTTCTTTTGAGCTTGGTGGAGGGAAAACCCTTGCACACTTAGACTTAAATCATTGCAAATATGAGTGGTTGAACATGGGAAAGAAGTACCCCTTGAAGGCAGGATAATGAAAACTCCATAAATCTTGCAATCTATATGTTATTGCCTATGGGTCATTGCTTGAACGCGCAACATTGCACCACAACATTGCACCATAAGTAAAGTTCCAAGCACAGACGTTGTTCTTATACGGGCCAAGTTTAGAAGCAAAGTTGCTTAATGGTACAGTAGTGACACAATTACAGAAGAGACCTTTCAAGTTCCCATAAGCGACTAGTCCACTAGAGACAAAGCACCTCCGTAATATTTTCGGTGGAGTAAGTCATCTTAAATCCTGTTCTAAATTGCGTTGTTTAGAGAGAATACTCCGACATGCTACAGTTTTTCAAAGTACAAAAAGAAAGGTGTAATAATGGGAAGAATGGAATCATCGGTTTATAATTGTGATGTGTTTGGGGTGGCATGCAGCTCATCTACTTCTTTTACCAAATCCGTAGAAGTTTGCAGATCCACCACATCTTACGTGGATCTTGCAACCCACACGTGTTGCCCCTAACTTATTGTATAGAATCTTACACCAAGCCTTCTTGTTTTTGGTCACTGGAGTAATTACTAGCTGCATTCTTCTTGCAATCAACACAAGCTTCATGTGAACTTCAACTAACTTGTGCGTATCCTTGCTTGCTACAATGAATAGTTTATTCATAAGGTTGTTTTTGCCTCACCATCTTTTGCCCTCCTTGACGAATCGGAATTTGGAGTCACGAATGAATGCATTTAAGGCGAATTAAACTCAAGTACCCTTAACCCTAAAAAGACGGTCGACCATTCACAACTTGGTATGAAGAAGACTAGGCAAATGAACGTATCAGCTGCCATGTTGATTAAGGTGAGATGAGACGCACTACAGATTGTCGGCAGAATTGTATGGCTTAATTTGCAATTCCCTCAATTAAAAGAATAAGACCCAAAGATGAAAAGATATCACCTTGCATGCGTTGTGTGCCTTGGGTCCGATGCAGATATGTAAAAGTGGTACAGTTTCCTATCCCCCGTTGGTTTATGCTTTGACTATGCCGCATATAGCAAATCAAAAGAGAGAGAATATCATGACCACCAACATCGAGTGGCGCCATATCTAAAAGTTTGCATCCCTATCCACTATTTTACATGATGGTTGAAAGGGCATGTCCTGCGAGAGTGTAAACATGAAGCGGAGGCAACCTCGTGCAAGCCTTTTAGTACATCCATGGGATATTGTACATACAAAGGTGACCTCCTTGCACACGTGGAAAGTACACATGCCACTCCACACATACATGATACCTGTATATATACGCCTAGCTCGAACTCACACGATACTTCAAAAAGAATAAAAGAATGACATTCCTTTCGAGGGGTAGCAGTCACATGCTAGAAGCCCCCCAAGTGTTCGCTGGGCCTTCATCTTTTGTCAAATAGTCTCGCCTATTGCCCTGCAAGCCAATACCGTGCTCGTGTTAGGGAAGTGCACAACAAATTTCAAAATATATGGCGTACATGCATCCAACAGCATTATAATCGGCTTCTTGCGCCAACAACATTGCAGGAGTTTAAAAAAGAGAATAAATTCATAGAGACATCTATTGAAGAGAACAACATACACCCTCCACAAGATACAAGCTTGCCATCAAATCACAGGTATACAGCCACCCGCCTACACATTAACAATCCAGCCTTAAAAGTCAGCTAGCTTACACGCAGGTTCAACGTCCCTTGCATACAACCCACTCGTACCCTGCACCTCAAGCTTTTCACTCAAGTGACATGACCCCGGCCTTGCAAGCATCAATGCATCTTTACGGCACTCAATCCTTGAAGCTTCTCAAAGAAATGCCGAGGCCCAAAACAGAGAACCGGGGCAGAGGCCAGGCCCCATCACGAGCATAAGGCAGGGGGCGGGGGAGTATTTACGCGCAAGCGCGCGCGCGCGCGCACACACACACACACACACACCCACACACACACACACACAGGCGCACCTGGAAATGCACGGCGAGGAACTGGATGGGCTTGATCTGCGGGGTCCCCAGCCACGCCTCGTAGTGCTCGTAGTGCTTCGACAGGGGGCACTTGCTGCCCTGCGGGAAGATGAAGAGGCGCGTCGGGGACAGGATGGAGAAGTTGTTGTCGAAGACGCAGAGGCCGTGGTCCGACCACGTCGAGTTCTGGCACATACGCGGCTGGCATAACGAATCCACCGCAAACTTGGGCGTGAACTTGGCCCGCAGCCTCCTGGCCCTCTCTGGCCTGCACGCCATGCCCGCCCAAGCACACACGCGCTCGACACAAAACCCCCCCACGTCACCACCAACTTTCAGCCGCCACCAAGCCAAGTCAGACACCCCCTTCTGTGTGCGGAGGAGGAGGTGGTGCGGCAGTGAGCAGAGCCCTACTGACCCAAGGCGGCTCGTGGGCTGGCTGCACGAAAGGAGTGGTGGCTCCGGCTTCGGCTCGGACAAGGCCTTGCCTGGTTCTACGCCTTACACCTAAAGCTGAAGGTGCACAAGCCTCCTGGACAGCACGCGGGTGAGAGTGCTTGCCTTCTTTTGTCACAAAGGAAGACTGGCATGCTTGAGTCGGCCACTTCGTGACAAAGCACCCTCACATCCGATACACGTCGACCCTCTGTGCAATCCCTGGTCACACAGCATGGCAGAGTGCCGGGCCGGGCTGGGCAGCACACCAAGCCAAGGTCAACCTTTGCTCCCCTCTCAGCCCCAGGGCTGCTCCTGCTTGCAACCAGCCACGAGTTCTTGGCGAAGTCACCATCGCTGCGCCGAGCCTACTGCCAGCACTCTCCGACCAGACCTTGCAACACAGGTTGCTCAAGAGGAAGGTGCCTGCACGGAGACAGGACTCAAATGGGCGGCAAGATGCTACTTCTGCTAAACCGCGAGGAGTTAGGCTGTGGTGGTGGTGGCGGCGGCGATGTAACAGTGCAGAGAGCAGGACAGATGGGGCCAGAGAAGATTCAAGGAACCCAGACAGCCATGGCGCACCAAGGGCTTCCCATTGCTGGGAAGGGTGAAGGGATCTGAGCTGGTAAGCCATGAGCTCCATAGGGCCGGGAATGCAGTCCTCCCAATGGAAGGGTGGGTCATCCGGCACTGGCGCAACATACCAGCGGTGCACAGAACATCATGCAGTCCACACGACTTCAAGGCACATGCACGCCGGATGCTGAGCTGGCTGCTTCTTCCAGAGAGGTGCTTGTTGTTCAGTGGAGGAAAAGAGAAGAGGATGAAAAGGGGGGNCGGCCGAGGGCGGCCAGGCCCACCCAGGCCTTGGAGAGGTCTACCGCTGACACGTCCAGGTAGGGGTCCTGGATGACCAGCTGCCCCTGCACGGATCCTCGCGAGGCTGCACCCACACGAAGCGACACACACGAGCACGCACACACGCGGAGACACACATGCACACACACACACACACACACACACACACACATAAGCACATGCACATACACACACACACGCACGCACGCACAAACATGCACATATAAGTAACAATGTGAGAGTTTGTATCTGCCAGGACTGGGCAGGACTTCCCTTTCAGAGGTGGCGACTGCGCAGCATGCTACCTCTTTCCATCCTTTCCACCAACACCACGCCATGCTGTTCCATGTCCTGCTTAGCGGAGCACTCTCCTGCCCCTCCTGCAGCGCTGGTAATATTGAGCCCTGGACCAGCTAACCCAGCAGTGTTCTCTGGTCCCCCTTGCTGATAGCTTTGCAGTTGACGGGCGCTTCCAACGCAAAGGCAGCCTCTGCTTATGCGCCCTGAGCAGAACACCAAATGCCCCATACGTACGTGCGCATGTGTATTTGTTGGCGGGGGGGTCTGGAGAATGTTAGATATATATATATATATAGAGAGAGAGAGAGAGAGAGAGAGAGAGAGAGAGAGAGAGAGAGAGAGAGAGAAAGAGCAGACCGCGTCCCACGCGCGTATTGTGTGGCGGATGCAGAGGCCTTACGTGATTCCGATGCGGTCCTCGGCCATGCACGCGGGCTCCGCGTCGTGCAGCCAGCAGTCGGAGTAGGTGTACCACGCCAGGAGGGTCATGTCGCCGTACTCCTTCTGCTGGATGGGGCGCACGCCCGCCTCGCGCTTGCTGCCGAACAGCTCCTCCTCCACCACCACCAGGTAGAACTTCAGGAAGTCGCACAGCGCCTCGTACGTCCACAGCGCTGCAAAAAAGCACACGCAAGCACGCGCGCACGTGCCGATTGCGCCGATCAACGGTGCAGATGCGACGACAAGCCCACCGGATGGACGACAACAACGCTTGAAATCAGTTCATGAGCAGAAACGAGCGCGCCGGGATAGGCGGGGGAGAAGCTGGCCAGATGAAAGTCAGCGGGAATTGCCGACAAGGTCAGCCGGAACCTCGAGAGAATGAAGTACAAGCAGCGGGACAAAACACACCAGGCAGTGCTGGGGCTCACGCTTCTTCCTTCCCTTTCTAACCAGTGCGAATCTATTTACCAAAAGTGCACACGATATGCAGACACACTACACTGCTACATTCTTGCACTGAACGAGGAGCCCGAGGGCGGGCCGCGGACAGGCAGCGCGGAGAGCGTGGCTGGCAAAGCCAGCAGCACTCCCCAGCTTGTAACACGAGCAGTGCATGAGAGCCTGCAAAACAGGAGTATTGTCCGGGAGCAGGCACGACCCTGCAGCCGTTTTGGGCGGCGATGGCCTCCCCTCACAACGTCCACAGGGTGCATATGCCACCTGGCAGGGGGGGAAGGAGTAGGCAGCGTGGTTTTTGAGTGGTGAGACCAACGGCAGCCGCAGCCTTTTGGCTGTGGGCAGGAGGCCTTTCATGAGAGGGGGCGAGGCGAGCTCTGACGGAACGTCATCTACCGTCAGATGATAATGCCTGCCAGGCCTTCACAGCTCTCTTTCACATCAGGACGCGCATACCCGTGGTAAGGGCAAGGAAGAGGGGGCGAAAATAAGCCCCCCCCAGGGTGGGGAGTGGAGGAGGCAAGGAAGAGATGCCGCTCAGATACTCATGTGCACACGCATGCGCACGCGAGCAGGCGCCTGCATGCACACGCCTCTGCCCGTCGGCCCACATGTGGGCGGGGCCCACGAGGGGAGGGGGGACACTCACCGACGTGGCCGGAGACGGCGGTGGACTCGTACTGACTGGGCAGAGGGGGGGGGCGCATGGAGGGCCAGCGCATGGGCAGCGCGACGGACGCGTTGGGTAGCGCCCACGCCGCGTACTCTGTGATGTTGGCGTACAGCATCACCTCGCTGCCCAGGTACAGCACGCGGCTCAGATTGTGCCGCTCCATGAAGTCCTTGAGCAGCCACCAGCGCAGCGTGTCCTGGCGCGCGGGCCCCACCTTCATCTGCCCTTGCATGCTCCCGCGCACGCCCGCCCGCACACATGCAAGCATGCACACATGGGCCCGGGGTGGGTGGAAGCTGTCAGCGCCAATATCAGGCAGGCGTCACCATCCCCCCCTCCCCTCTCGCACCCCCACCCTGTACAGGTGGCTGGCTGAAGAGCTCTTGCTGCAGACATGGTGCAACTCTTGAGGAGGGCACATTGCCACTCGCCTGGATAGGAGGGGGAGAGGGAACAGGGAAGGGGGACGGGGGTGGGNAGCACGTGTACACGTATAGACACGTAACCCTGCCTCTCCGTCCCCCGTTCTCTCCCAGGGGTCTTTGTTGTTGTCCTTCCTTGCTCCCACAATCCTCCTCAAAGGCGAGAAAGCAATAAATGACTGAGAAGGCATGAAGAGAGCATTTCAGCCTGGCCTGGGAGAGAGCCAGGTGGCATGCTCGTATGATCAGTGCCTTACCATTATGGTCAAGGCTCCGTGTTAGGCTCTGCGGGCTGAGCTGCTCTCATGCAGGGCAGCAGTGAGCGAGGGAGGGAGGAAAGGAGAGGGAGGGAGGGGGGGGGCAGACAGGAAGTAAAGGGTGTCCTTCCTGCAGCCCTACGACTGCTTCTGAGCCTCAAGCTGCAAGCATGAGACCAGGTCAGCAAGGCGACGACGAACAAGCTGACAGGCCTACAGACAGCTGTCGTGGCCCCATCTACGGGCAATGGGGCATGGGCTGCCAGCTGGCTGGCTCAAACGTGCAAGAGGCGGTGCGGGCTTACATGAAACCAGAGGGAGGTCTCGTTGTAGTCATCTTTGGACTCGGCGATGACGCCGAGGCCCGCGATATGCGACTGGTTGGGGCTGGGCCCTATTATGTACACCTCGTCGTTTAGCTTTCGAGCCTACACACCCCCCCTCTCCACACACACACGTCACACACGCACGCACACACGCACGCACACACATGAGCACATGTGCGCATGCACATTTCCCCGCAAAACCTTAAGAGGGCGCAAACAGAGGGGGGAAGGAGAGGACAGCAGACCTTCCCCCCCTATCCTCAAGCCTCTTCTCCTGACAGTTCCCCTTGGCCTGCCATCTAACACAAACGCGCGGTCCGAGTTCGCGCACGTCTGATATTCTAGCAGGCGTGCCATCCGGATCTCACGAGCCGCCCAGTGGGAACAGAGGACATGGCTTTGCGGCTTTGCAAAACAATCTCCTTGGCATGCAAGTTACTGAGGGAGAGAGACAGAGGGGTCGACTCAATAAAGTCCCCCCTCGAACTGGGCCAGGCTACTTTAAGCACAAGCCAACCGCCCCAGAGGTGCACTCTGCAACAATGGCCTTTCATGACGGCCTCGCTTCAGTGCCAGCTCATCTACGTCGAGCTGGCTCCTGAAGAAATGTGCAGTCAGACGCTTGCCCGGCACCCATGGGGCTGGCTGGCCTGATGGCTGACAAAGCGAGGCCTGTGGTGAGACGTCCCGGGAGCGCCAAAATTGTGCACGTCTTAGTGCGAGAGAGCAAGCAGGTGGAGGCGCACAAGCTCGCCTGCTTGAGGTTTCCCTCGACGCTTCTGCCAAGAGAAGGAGCCATGTCTTTAGGGAAAACGAAGCGGCAGCCCCATAACTGAACCCCGGCATAGGCCTTGCAGGATGTGGGCACAGGCAGGGAGGGCGCGAGGGAGAACGGGAGGGGGCAGGCGCGACAGGAGGAAGATGAGAGAGATGGGAGAGATGAGAGAAGGCGGCGACAGCGGCGTGGTCGAGCGGCGCACACCTGCTTGAGGACTTGGAGGGTGGGGTGGTGGCGGTCGTGGGGCACGCTGCCGGTCACGAGCACGACGGGGATCGTCTGCGTGATCGGCAGCGTGGCCCAGCCCGCGGGGTCGTCCGGCACTTCCACAGGAGGCCCCGTTCGCACCGGCAGATCCGGCAGTGCCTTGCCTGTTCTCAGACGACGACACACGCGCACGCAGCATGCGGGCTGTCAGGGGGGCCTGAGCATCCTGTGTGAACCCGGGGCGAGGAGGGAGGAGGAGGGGGGGGGGG
>WELA01005988.1:65516-125590 GCA_009602735.1 Mesotaenium endlicherianum
GGGAGGGGAGAGGGGAGGGAGGGCCGGGGGGGTTTTATCCCGAGGTGAAGGTTGTGCAAGTGCAGACGTGTTTCTTCATCGTAGGAAAATGTGGCAGTGGTTCTATGGCAACACCTGTGCAACTATTAAGCACGCCCTGTAGATTAGCACACCCTGATTGGGGTGCAATATCTTCAGTGTAGCTGAAGGGGCTTACCTGCAGTTTGAGTAAACCCGAAGAGAGCCATTCTACTTCAGGGTGGGTGGAACTAACATATTTCTCTAGCCAAAGCCAGCAGCAGATACGGTGAGAGGATCAAAAAGGGCCTGAGTAACCAGACGTGACACTGGTGCGCAAGGTTCTCTCTCTACCCACACTTGTGTATGCGAATGCGACACAGGCAGAGCATGAAAATGCTTGCTCGACTCCAAGCTTTTATACCCGTGACTCCCTTCGCGAGGTACTTCTTGCCTCCTCCTGACTGAACGAGCTTCGGAGGATATCTATGTTGACTTCATTGCATCAAATGCTGCTCAATCAATCGCTCTTCCATTTTTCTTTGTCGCATCATGATGAGTGTATTAAGAATGAGATTTCGTTGACAACGTGGTTGACACCCCTACAAGCTCCTCTGCTGAAAACTTGGTCCTAGAACCAATAATTATTCCTGAACACATTCACAATCGCAACCGACCTTAGCGCCCAAAATTCTGCACATATAGCGCTGCAATCAATCATGAGCAGGCGTTCTAAATACCTGGGAGAGGCAGGTGGTGCGTATCCCGAAGCTGCAATATCATTAGCAGAGCCGTGCCTCGGAGCAGGTGGATGTAGCTGCCTAGGAGATGCTTTTAGTTTTGGACCTTTGGCACCAGTCAAGAAAGAGCCCAGTGACAGAAAGCCAGAGGGAAGAATGTTTGACAGCAGTGAAGTGTATTTCTGCCTTCCGTGCGAAGCGAATGAAGGTGGCGGAGGTGTGCCCCAGTCCCCATTATCACGACCATTTGCGCCACTAGTAGAACCTACGGTGGAACCCTGCATATGGAAAGTACCTTGAAAGATCTTTCACTACACGAGTTTCAATACTCAGACCTCCGTCGCGCTTACAACCACGAGCTCAGCATGCGCGTTTTATCACTGGCGAGGTAAGGGAAGCATTGAAGATAAATTGCGCAGCATACCACCATGTCACATATTAAAACTCGTCAACTCGAGCAACCACTGAGCAGAGCTAGGAGCTTCTTCCACGAAGAGCAAATCTTTCAGGTATCAACATTCATCATCGTCGTACAGAGAGTTGCAAGGAGTTGACAATCATCTCTTAATGACTTGACGTTAGTCAATTCAGAGCCAGTTTGTAGCTACTCATTACCACTGCCCAGAGCAGTCCGAGTTCTAGCACACTACACATGCCTATGTAGGCCCCCAGCACCGCTTTGCTTGGCACTTTTCAGAGCTTTTGAATTAGGGATAAATACTTTTTTACCATCGATTTGCGCAGCTATACCAACTTTACCATCGCTTTGTGCAAACCGGACAGAAATGT
Source organism: Mesotaenium endlicherianum (assembly GCA_009602735.1). Taxonomy (NCBI): domain Eukaryota; kingdom Viridiplantae; phylum Streptophyta; class Zygnematophyceae; order Zygnematales; family Mesotaeniaceae; genus Mesotaenium; species Mesotaenium endlicherianum. The sequence continues at coordinate 67,043 of WELA01005988.1, forward strand.
ACAGATGCTGCCAATTTGGACATAAATACCACTTTTCGTCCCGAACCTGTTTTGTTGCTTTCTCACTGCACCGCGAGTGTCGTCGAGCACTTTGAGATATGTAACGTACAAGCAGCGTACAAGTCGTGCCAACTATCTCTACACAAATGTCTTCTGACATTTTTTTAAAAGCAAGAAACGTGTGGCCACTTTCAGTGACGAGCAGCTATATTTATTGCTTTCAAAGTTCTCCAAATTTCTGCATTTTACAACTCTTGACCAAAACCCAAAACCCTGAATTCTGTAGCGTTACCTTCACCAGGCCCAAGGGGCCCAAGGGTTTTTCGGCCCTCCCCTCCAGTCCTTCAACTTTCGGATTCCAATTTCAGATTAATTTCAATTCAGAAAATTTGTCTAAAAAGCCAAGATTCTCTCCTCGGAAACAATCATCCCACATTTATAGCGACGACTTCACACCCTCGTTCATTCGTGTCAAATCTTACTTACACGACAGGACCTAGCGATAAGAACTGCCTGTGTTCTCATCGCTACATATCCTAAGGCGTTCGGGACGAAAAAGTGGTATTTTTGTCCAAATTGGCAGAATCTGTATATTTCTGTCCAGTTTGCACAAACCGATGGTAAAGTTGGTGTAACGGCACAAATCGGTAGTAAAAATGTATTTATCCCTTTGATTTACCGGTCAAAGAACACACCGGCCTCGTCGATGGTTACTGTCCCAATCGTCACCGGCTTTCCACCACTTTCCCCACGTTGTGCCTGATTGACTTCACTTGCTAACATCAAGCAACGTCAGTGTCGTCAACGCGTCTCACGTCGAACAATACTCCCATGCTCCTGTTTTGGCCCAACTTTACGACGACAGATTAGCCAACATACGGGGGCGGCTCCGACACAATTTCAGGGCCCCTGTTGGCCACTGTTGGCTGCTGGTGGCCACTATTGGCAACTATTGGCAAGCGTCCGATTTCCTACACAATGAGACTCCTATGAGCGGTGAGTACGGGCGCCACCTCGTCCACTCGGAAGCACCTCAAAATTGTTATCTCTAAAGTACATCCAGCGTCCGGATGGTTCCGGCAGCCTATTGGATTTCACTGAACCTTGGCCTAACCAACATCGTCCCCACCTCAGTAGCTTTTCCGGAGACAAGTTCCAGCTCTGCAGCAGGTTTTCGTTGCCTCTCTCACACTTTTCCCACCCGCAGCAATTTGTGTGAGTCTGTCCGCCATGGCTGCCATTACCTCTGCCTTTGTTGCCTGCCCTGCACTGACATCCCAGAAGGTAATATACTGCATCCAGATCGCCTTCTGTTTGAAAACATTACCTTGTCGACCTTTACCACATTGTCCAGCCTTTACCTCAAACCGCACTACTTAAGAATTTGCTGTAACGGAGGTCAAACTGATTATAAACGATTTGTGCAGCTCGAATCGATTGTCCTCCGTTCATGCCCTTCTCAGTGTCTCCTCGTTCGTGATGTATATGTTGATTGATGACAATACCGCTGCCTGGTATCACTGCCTACTTGCAATAATGTATGGCAAAAAAATTTATTTTTGTGCGTGAAGGTGCAATTGCCGGGTGGAAGAGGGAATTACTGGGTGCTAGTAGTGGTGGAAAATGAAGTTCTTGTGATGTTAGGTCTACTGTATGGTGTTTCTACGTGGAGATGATGTTCACGACATTCAATGTGTTCCTTGCATCTTATGTGCATTTTATGGAGAAGGTTTCTGCCACTTCATTCATCAGGCCCGATTCTCTGACTTTATATCTGCTTGCATCGCTGCTTCTCGAGCACTGATCGCCAGCAAAGGCCATCCTCTGAATGAAGGGATAGATTGAACACATTGTCGCCTACAGTCAGGACCTGCATGTCTCTGCATCCAGCATCAAGATTGCGAGGCAAATGAATCTCATTTCGTCAGTCTGGGTCTCTTCTTTGTGATTGTTATCAGACTCGTATTGAGGCCTGTGTCATTATTTGACTAATCATAATAATCACTATTTAAGATGTTTCTAGAAGAAACTGAACAATCATGTCGACCTTGCACTAAGTTTATAAGATTGGAGCACTTGGTCATGTACAGCTTGCTTCTGGGAAGAATGGCATCAACGGGGCCGTTGAGACTTTCTCGTCAGTCAAGATGGTTGCCCCTAAGAGACAATTGGGAGCCATCAGTGCTTCAGGAGCACCGGCCTATGTGCCAGACATGAACAAGAGGAACACAGTTAACCTGTTGCTTCTTGGAGCAATTGGTCTCCCCACCCTTGGCGCCCTTGGCCCATACGTTTACTTCTTCGTCCCCCCTGGGTAAGTCTGCTACACATGTTCTTTGTAGTGCTTTGCTCGCCTTCATGAAGGTTTCACTCTTGCGCATGCACAAATACGCTTGGCACTGCGAGCAATATGTTTTGATATGCTTATCCCACGCTGATGACGTTTGCTGCAACTGGAGGTTATCATCACAGATTGCATGCAAAGTTTGCTGGCCTGTGTAATGGCACGCCTGCCATGTAGTCATGTCAATTTTGCCTCTCTACATGCCAATATGTGCTCTACAGCAGGTTTGCGCCATGATAAACATGAATGTGGTCATGTTTGTTGGTTGGATACCTGATGTGTCCAATGTCTGTTTGAATGGATCAGCTCGGGCTCAGGGTCAGCCGGAGTCGTGGCCAAGGATGCTCTCGGCAATGATGTCACTGAGAAGGGCTGGAAGGCAACCCACGGGGCCAACGACAGGGCTCTCGCCCAGGGACTGAAGGTGTGCAGTCTGACTGTAGATTCCATTGCTAGTCGTCCAAAGTACACCCACTTAGATGTCAAGGTCCTTGTGGAGGTCGTCGGTACGGGGGAGGCTTTGCTACGATTCCGGGCCTTTTCTGTGGAGTGTGACAGCAAATGAATGTGCTGAAACCATCTCTTGTCTCTCCCGTTGCAGGGTGACCCCACATACTTGGTTGTTGCCGACGGTGAACTTGTGAACTACGGCATCAACGCTGTGTGCACTCACCTTGGGTGCGTCGTTCCCTGGAACGCTGCTGAGAACCAGTTCCAGTGCCCCTGCCACGGGTCACGCTACAACTTCCAGGGCAAGGTCGTCCGCGGGCCTGCTCCTCTCGTAAGTTTTACCCATTTCCACCGACAGTTGTGCGTGCGATTCACCTCTTTCTGGGTTGCTTGTGTTGTTGCTGTTGGGATGTAGTTTCCTTTCTTGTTTTTTAAGCCATAAAAATGTCTCATTGCTACCTGTGGATCTAAATAGGGTGGCCCTGTCTCTTTGCAGTCACTTGCCCTTGCACACGCTGACATCGCTGATGGCAAGGTTGTCTTCTCACCCTGGACGGAGACTGACTTCAGGACAGGCGAGAACCCATGGTGGGCTTAGATTCGGCCTCTGGCCTTAGCATAATTTGTAGAAACAGCATGGGTTAGTTTAGAGCTGGACATCTTTGGAAAGGCCTTTTTTAAATGTATACATGTTCAATGAGAGAATCGACTGCTCGGACAGACTTGCTGTTAAATTAGTTGTGGGATTCTTCAAGTGGAACACGGTACGTAGTCAATTCCATCATGTGCCCACGTGGTCATAGGTGACATGCAATTGAACAAGGCACACAACATGTTTATATTCAGCAGCAGTCTTGTTACATGGAAGTTTCAAGTGAAAGAAGAGAAGCATGTGGATCGTATACTTTGGATATGTAAATAAAATCTTTATAATTCCACTCACTAGTTATTTTTAAGAAATGTACAGTTCTCCACGTCTGGCAGCTTGCTCATTCGTATGTGTTTACTATTTGGATACATTGTTGGGAAGACTCTTGCAACTGATTTGTGGCTCCAGAGATGGCATCAGAAGTTCACCTGTAAATTTTTGTGAACACTATGCATTTAGTAGTCGTCTCATTTAAGCCTCTTTGTCTCTCAACGCGCCTTTGGGTTTTATTATTATGCCTACAGAGGTTAAGCCTGAACATAAACATGGAATTGTTGGCATCTGCCGGCTGATTGCTGATGCTTCTAAAGGTAAAGTAGACACTCCCTATGGACGGTGAAAATGCTTGCACAAGAACTGCATTGTAGTGTCTTCCATGTCCTGGACCAGTGCCACCACATTTAACCAAATTTACTGCGTATAAAGACAGTGCACTGTCTCCAAGCCAGTTACGTATGTGGCACTGAATCAAGTCCCTCACACGACACCCTGTCACATAAATATTTGATTAAATGTGTCGTATGTAATTTGACTACATACAATGAAACATGTACCTCGTTCGGTTGAGACTTCAAGCAGCTCCAAGCAGGTCAATTTGGTGCTATGTGATAGCATGTCTTAGAAAGAATAAAACTGGTCTGTGATGGTTCAAATAAGATGTCTTTGGAATGACGTGCACCTCTGCATTGGCGAGCGTTAGGAGCTCTCGATAATGGTAATGAAATATGATATTGGACTCCAGCTCTAGAGTCGACTTCCAGAATAGATATGCATTAGTTGTCGACTTGCTGCGGTCCGGCTTCAAGATCACAACTGCTAGTATTTGCGAGAATGCTTTAGCTTTTGTTCGTGTGGCCAAGTGGTAAGGCGCCCAACTCATTTATCCAAATGAAATCTATGAACCGGGTGAACGCTGGTTCGAATCCAGCCATGAACGTGTTTTGCGTCATAGAGACGAGCAGATCGACGGATGAGTAGACTAAACGGCCTGCCTTGACTCAACGTGACGCGAAGTGGGCGAGTAGCTTTATATGCGAAGAAAAGCGGACCGTGCACGTACGTGTGAGGACCCTACCTCGTGCCAACAGCCATGGGATGCTCACTGTCACAAATTTTCACACAGATTATATTGTTTTGCCAAATTAGAAAGAAGGTCGGCCAGAATTCATGCCCTCTTTTATTGTTGAGCCGTGTCAAACTTTTCGCATGCTCCTACAGACAATTGATCTTTTGCGCAACTCACGCTGAAAATGGTCAAGGGGCAGTTTGCGGCTTTTCCAACCTGTGCGCCGATGGCGCGGGTTGGCCCTGCCAAATTGAGTGTCGTCGAGGTCGCAAAACGTTGGAGCGCAAACTCAGGCAGTCATAGGAGGACCACCATCTTCAAATCGAGGTGAAAACGAGGTATTTGGAGCCAACTTCATCCAAAGGAGTAAATCCCAACTTCGCTTTGCACTCGACGCTCTCATAAACCGCTACTATTAATTTTACAATGCTCATGACTGCGACAATTCCCCTTAGCGACTGCAGATCTGACTAGCTACAAATCGGACAACGTCAACTAGTGTCTTCGATGAACACGTTGCAACTGACTAAAGCCACGCGGAAGGCAACAGTCATCTATGCAAAGCCGGTACTTAACTTCATACGTCTCCTTCACAACATTGTACTCTCATTTCTCGGTGTTTGCCTTAGAACCTATTTAATCTGATCTGCTGCACTTCAAACACTATGGCTTCTCTTAGACACATTTGCAAAATTTGCCTGAAGTTATATGCGCGTAGGAGCTTGTACAGGCATAAGTGCCGGCTCCGTCACGATTAGCTGCGTCTCCTATTGTACACCCTTTGTTTCAGAAACCTATTATGTCAGTAGCTGCTCCCACGGTGAGCGAAGAAGGGGTTGGGGATGACATTGCAATTGCACCACAAGTAACGAGGGAGGACGCTCGGGCTGAAGTCATTGCTCCTATTCCTCAATGTGGTGTATGTGCAAATGCTAGCTACCCCATGGACTTGTACATTGAACCCGCTATTCACAACTCCGAAGAGGGGGTAAGAGGGGGAGAGGAGGAAGATGTAAATATGGATACAGCAGATGGTGATGTACACCTAGGGCAGAGTAATATATCCACAGAACACAATCGAACCAAGGCTGTGGAAGCAGATGGAAATTATGTTCACAATGAGGGAGAAGGGGTTGATGGGATGTCCCGGGCTGGTCACCATACTGCCATAAAGAGAGTATGGTTTGTTGAGGACATTAAAACTTACCTCCTTAACTCCAACCCAACCTCGTTTGGGAAGTTCAAAAACCTTACAACATTGGTTTAGTATGCAATAAAAGAGTTGTTTGATGATGGAACCACCAGGTCAGATTGGATCAAGCACCACGCACAGTTTCGTAGTGGTGTGCTGAATTTCGAGCATATGGCAAAGTGTACTCCTAATGTTATTCGACAGAAGCAGGCCATTATGGAGGATATTGATGTTAGAGAAGCTCAGCTGCCCCAAAGCAAGTTAAGAGTGTATTTCACCAGTATAACTGACAGCCTTGAAGTAGACCTCTCGGATGTGGTATTCTGTAGGGATTTGCATTGGAAGCAAGAGTTGCAAGTTGAAGGCAAAATGACTGGTATTTACAATTCCCCGTTCGTGACGAAGCATCCATTCTTCACAGACTACAACATTCCAATACGAGTAGGACGCGAGTGGGAGAAGGTCAAACTGGGAGACTATCTTCTTGTGACAAGTAAGTTCTTTTCGCATCCAGTCCACTCACGCTCTCCACCCTCTCTTTGTCCCTTTCTCCTTCTCGTCGGGGCCCTCTTTGTCACTCCATGAACCATGTCTTGCTCTCTATCATGGGTTTCTGACCTCCCCCTCTGTCATGCTCAGCTGCATATTTCACCTGCTCTTCATATTTCTACCAATCTTCCTCTTATTTCCCCTCTGGGAATACAGCTGTGCGTACCCTCCCACATTTTCTCCTTTCTTCCTCGGTTGTTCATCCCTGTGCATCACGTTGCTCTTTAAGGATAGCTTCTTTTCAACTTTCAAGTACTCGCCATCCTTTTTTAATCATGCACAAGCACCCCGCCCTCACCCTAAAACGCTCTCTAGTGTTCCTCCTTTCCTCTTCCCTCCTATATTCTTCAACTCCCCTTTCTACTGCTGCATGTGAATCCGCTCCCTACCCCACTTGTCAGCAGTTGGTCCTTGCATGAGCCCTTCTATGTGCCCTTGGTCCCTTTTACTCCCTCCATCCTCTCATCACTTGTAAATTAACCTCTTTCTTTGTTTTCATTGTATCAATAGATTTGTTACTCAAATTTGTTGCATCCTGTATCCACTTGACCTCGCCCCCTTTTTGCATCTTTTTACCCCCTAGCTCCCTTCCTCACGATGGCATCTTGTGGTCGTTCCCTGTTTTCTTTTTCTATTGTATCTGCCTCTATTCTTGTCATTGAATGAATGTGGGTGCAGATTTGCATCAGACTCAGGTGCTTGTTTTACGAGGCATATTGTGGTCTGACGGGAGTGAATAGATTCCCACACCATATTTGCAAGTCCAGTCGCTTCAGTATGCTGAAGCCGGTTTAGAGGAGCTTATTCTCTTGAACAGCACCAGTAGAAATAGGCGTAGGAGATGTTGTGGGTGTTTGCCATGTAGGTCGTGAATCCATAGTTGGCGAAGAGCCTTGTGACAAAGGTTACGACGTTGCAGGGGTTTTGTCTTTTTGGTGCAATAAGGAGCTGAAAAGAGGTGAAATTGTACCTACACCCTTGACTTGTGGTGCCTTGGATGCCCCTATAGACAGCACCCCATCAGAACATATTCCCAGGAATATGCCAGTAGTCAACTTGGCAATTAGTATCTTCGCTGATGATTTTGGTGTCTACAAAAAGAATATAAAATTTGTGGGGGGGTAGTACTATCGGCTTCTAAACCTTGACAGTGATGTCATAAGGGACACAAGAAGCATTCGAGTAATTTGCTTTGCTGAGGATAAGGTCTTACCTGATGAGTTAATGGGCCTATTAGTGGAAGAAGATCTCAAACACCTAGAACGTGGGGTGTACATGTACTTTGCCCCTCTTAAACAAGAGTGCTTGGTGAGGGTCCTATTGTTGTTTTGCCAAGATACACCTCAAAGGATGAAGAGTCTACACCTCACAGGGAATAATAGCAATTACCCCTGCCTTGTTGCTATGTGACGAAGGAAGAACTCGTCCACTCACATGATCCTGACGACAACGGGCAGCTGCGGATTGAAGAGGCTACAAGGCAATTCAATAAGGAGATGGAGGAGCGGGCGACAAACAAGGAGAAAGAGTCATTCTTGTCCACTGGCAGGGGGTACAACGCAATATCCAGTCCTCTTGAAGATCTACAATGGTTTGACAGGTTCGTCCACATGGGACCTGATGTTCTCCACCTCATCTGTTTGGGCTCGATAAAGTCTCTTTGCAAATGTACTTTTAGTAAGTGTAGCTGGAACGCGCATGAGATAGAAGCATTTCAGTTTAGAGCCGAGAAATTAAAGGTTCCTAGAGGTCGAGATAAGCTCAGCGACCCCATGCAGCACTATAAGACTTACAGGGGCATGATGTTCCTTAGCCCTTTGTCTGTCATGCTTGCATTATTACGTCCGTCGTGCCACCCTTCCGTAAGAGTAGGTCACCAGAGGCCCGATTACAACTTTGATACGAAGATGTTCACAAGGAGGATTCAAGTCTTGCAACTTTGGACTTCATTAAATAAAACAGTTAAGTTAGGCCTAGCATCTAAGACAAGTATAGAGGACATTGATGAGCTACAACGATTGGTTGTTGACTTCCACGCAAGTTTTGTTAGAGCTTGGTCTACTGAAGAGGCGAAGTTGAATGCAGCAAGTCACAATATGCGCTCTTTGTTGCATGTTCCAGCTTTCATGAGGCTTTTTGGACCTTTGAAGCATATGTGAACTCAAGAATTTGAGATTAGACACAAGTATGTCAAGAAAGACGTGCGGAAATTAAACAATAACCATTGTAAGCCTCTCACACGTTGGCTTTTAAAAAAGTCGGTTGGTAGGGCCAACTTACTCAGATTGCTGGCTGGTACAGACTATGCAATCTCACTCAATTTAGGGATGGATGTAGAGGTTGTGGATATGATGAGGAAGTGTGAGGACATCAGAAAACTAGCTGCAGTAGAAGGAGCCAAGATGGAGCCAGCTGTGCATGTAGTGCGGAGGCAACGAGGGAGTTGTATACATACAACTCTACAAGAATGAAAGAGAGGTGCTTTGGTGCCATACCTAGGAGGTAAGATGCTCTGCTCTCATACTCTTGTGCCCTGTACCCTCCGCTTCTTTTCTTAAAGTTCCTCTTCTTTTGGTCCTTTTTATTGTCTTCCTTTGTCCCCCATAGCTTCGATTGTCTTGTTGCTATAAAAGTTGCACTTTCTCCCTCACTTGTCTATTGGATATGCCTGCCTCTCACTTTATTAGCGACCTGTTGCTGTTTGATGCCCTCTGTTACGACCCTGAATAAAATAATATTCTGCTTCATTTCCCTTGCTCCTTTCCTCCTCTCTTCCCCTAATCCGCACCTTGGGCTCGATTTGTATTTTCTACAATCAAAATTGCTACTCACTCTTTTTTTTGTGTCCTGTCGTCGTCCCCCCCTCCATTGCCATGTTTTCTACTCTTTTATTGCCTTGGGGCCCGAACCTGCCAAATTAAGTCATTGTCTACCTAACTGAAATGAATCGTCTTACCAAATTAGCGATTAACAATCAAGGAAGATCTTTATATCAGCAAGTAATTGTTATGTTATTTTCTGTTAATTGATTAAACAGCAAGGGACAACACACTAGCAGTGGGCAATACTCGTAAGTCAAATGCAAGTAAACTAGCATCAATAAGGCAATCAGTAAACTCATACATAAGCAAGGCTAGAAGACAATGCATATCAATGGCTTCTCGCCTTGGATCCAGATACCTCTCAGTGAGCAGTACAAGAGAGTTGGCCTCGTTTCCAAATGCCGAACTCGAGAGCAATCCTAGCATATGTACATGGAATGAGTTTACTGTTCAACGGCCAGTGCGATGGCACCGCCTACCCGGGAGTTAACCGCGTTGGTAGGACCTCGGTTAACCAAATCCACCGCCATCTCCCATCATCCCGAATCGCCATCCATCCTAAGGATGTCCTTTGGCCATTCATCTAGCACACCACACTTAGATGCAAATCTAGGCAGTTCGCTGCTACCGAGTACGGAAGTCAGCTGGCTGTCAAAGAATATGTCAGCAAGCTGACCTAAGTTGACTTCAGCCTGCTGTCCCCGGCTGAGTCATTAAACAGATTATCTAATTAAGTCCAACAAACTCAATATTAACTAAAGTCTAGCAGGCTGAACTTATTTAACTATTATACTTAATGAATATCATATCAACCAATATAGTAATTCATTAAAATTCCTCCAACTTAACATGTTGTCGCCTCGACAACACTAACTAACATTAGTAACAGCGTGCTGTCCCTTCCGCCCTCAGCCTACTGCCATTAGGAGGGAGATGTCCCTGGGGCCCTATGGTCAGGGGAGCCAGACCTCCTCCTGTCTTGGGGTATCCTGAAGCTTGGGGATCCGCGTAGAGGCCCCGCGGAGAACGCAGTAACTGGGTTGTTTCCTCCTGCACAGTCTGAAACTGAATGGAGGCAGCCTTCTCCTGGGCAGCCCTCAAACTGACAGGTATATATACCGGCATCCCAGAAGGATGTTGCATGACATGAGCCAAGGGCACATGCCCTCTCTACGAGGAAGATGCTGGCAGGCCTCTGGTTATCTCTCTAGCAGCCCTCTTGTTTGCCCTGTTTGACTGGGTCTCCGTGCCTGGAGATGGGTTCTGTCCTTTGGCAATTCCCAGCCAAGTGCTATCCTCCTCTTCAGCGAGTTGCTGCAGGGCCAACCCCGTCTTCTCCCTTACAGGGATGTGGCAGGTGTCAGGATCACGGCGGGGCTAGTGTCCTCCTCCTTGCCTTCCTCCTCGTCTTCCTCTGACTCCTCCTCCTCTCCGTCCCTGGGTTCCTCTGAGACTTCTGGGGTCTCTTCTGTCAGCTGCTCCAGTTCTTCCCCAGAAAAAAAATATCCTACTAACCTTCCCCTTTTGGGTGCTGGTGGGGGCTGTTGAGTCCGGACCGCATACAGGTCCTTTTCTCTCCGCTTGCTTGCCCATTTGGCATAAGCGTGCTTCCCTTTAGACAATGACTCTCGGGCCCTGCGCTTGTCATCCTGCATTTCTTGGCTCATGCAGTCTCTTACTCCATCCAGTCTTGGGTCCCAAGCTGCAATATGAGGAGGCAACACTATGTTCCCCTGTAGGTCGGTTAGGAAGTCTTCCTCCCTTGCCATGTCATTTTGCTGGTTCCTCATGTTGATGGTCATCCACCGCCAATCGGTGGGCTTCTGGAAGAAGGCAGGGTGTGTCCTTTTCAGAGTACAAGGGTACCAGTGCCCTGCAAAGTGCAGCTGACTGGTTTCCCTCGCCAAGAATTCCCAGCTCCTTCTCTCGACCTCGTTATACATGGCCTTGAACCTGTTATGGGATTGAAAGTCCTTAAAGCTGTCTGCGTCCATAGGGATCATCCTGATGACCCTATCTTTTCCCCAGATACCCGGAATCGATACAGCTCCTACTTTAATTGCCTGGGCCATTGCCTTGGCCTCTCTGACTGTATGTCCCACCATCCTGGCATTCTCGTGGTAGAGGAGGAGCCCTGTGCTGACCTCTCTATACTTGTCAAAGTTTTCAGATGTCTCCCCTTCCCTCTGCAAGATGTCCTGCTGTGCCTCACTGCGACTTCTCTGGGCAAACTTGAAGGCCTCCTCCAGTAGATCAAAGTCCTTGCCCAGTACTGTGTAGCGGTAGCTGCTGATTCTTCTCTGTTCTTCGTCAGCCTGCTGCTTCCGCCTCTCCTCCGCCTGCCTCTCCTCTTCCGCCTTCTTGGCCTCCTCTGCAGCTTTTCTGTCCAGTTCTTCCTGCCGCAGCCTGGCTTGCTCCTCCTCCTCCTTCTTCTTCTGTGCCTCCCGCTGATGTTGGAGTCGTTGTGATTCCCGAGCGGAGATCGAGGAAGATTCAATGTCGCCACGGAATTGCAAGTATTCTGCATGTGCCTCTTCCACTCTTCTCTTCCTCTTAAGTTCCGACTTCTGAGTCATCCTGCTAAATCGTAAACACAATGCAGTCAGTGAAGTCATGATATTTTGCCGCTACTGAGTGCCTGTGGTTAAGAAGAACGTGATAGGGAGAGTCCCTAGTGTGTAGTACCTTGTGTGAATGAGTATAAGAGAGAATTGAGTTAGAGAGAAAAAGTGAGTATAAGAGCAGGTTGAGTGTGTAGATTGGTTATGAAATTGGCGTGACTGATCCCGAAAGGGAACACACTCCCTCCAACTTAATTTTAAAGGTGGGTTCCATGTCACAATTGTCACTATCTGTCACTAATTGTCAACTGTCACATTCCCCTCCGACTTATAGAGAGACAGGACATCCTGTCACCTGTCCATATCCACTGAAATGACAGTTAGGGAGGGGTGCCAGCCGCCCGAAGGTGGAACCGTTTCAACGCCCCTTTGGCATTGGTCAGCTGGTCTTTAAATTTCCAAGTGTCCCCAGAGGCATCGTAACCCTTCCATCTGACCAGGTACTTCATGACATATTTAGACGATCGACGGACAGAGCGAGCGTCTAAAATCTCCTCAACCTCATATTCCTCAGGTTCCCCATCTCGGACAGCGGGGACCGTTCTCGGTTGGACAGGTAACCGACCTATGAACAGTGTGTCACCTTTGATGTACGGTTCGAGGAGGGAGACATTAAAGACTGACTGACCCTTGTATTCTGCTGACATGGTCAATTTGTAAGCATTCTAACCGACACGGCGCACCACCGAATATGGACCGACCCAGACAGGACCAAGCCTTTTCTTGATGACACCAGGCAGAACCAGGTGTTGAGAATGCAGTTCGACCAAATTGCCCTTAGAAAGTGTCAATTCGCGACGGTGCTGATTAGCGTATTTTTGTTGATTTTCCTGGGCTTTGTGCAGGTTGTGTTGGACTTCTGACATGGTGTCAGCAAACTTTTGGGTTAATTGGAGAAAGACTGGATTGTCAATCCCTTTCGGGTGAGTTAGAGACCCCCCCAGTACATCTAAAGGAGACTTAGGGACTCTACCCAATCTCAATTCATAAGGAGTCTTGCCCGTTGACGCGTGCACCGCACTGTTGACCGCAAACTGAATTTGAGGCAACACGACATCCCAATTGTCTTGTTTTTTGTTAATATATGCTCTCAACACCTCTTGCAGAACTTGGTTAGTTCTTTCAGTCTGCCCATTAGTTTGAGGGTGGTTTGCTGTACTGAGCAGCTGTTTGACTCCCATTAACCCCATTAGAGCTCTCCAGAACTTAGAGGTAAATTTTAATTCTCTGTCTGAGAGAATATTAGAGGGTAGCCCATGTTGGCACACTACATGGTTGTAGAATTGTCTCGCTGTTTTGAGTAAAATTACTTTGACAGTTGTGGGGATGAAAATGACCATTTTCGTCAATTTATCCACGACCACCAGTATTGAATCATGCCCATTGGCAGTTCGTGGCAGTGTTACCACCCAGTCCATAGATACTGTTTCCCAGGTCCAGCTGGAATGGGCAGCGTTTGTAAGAGACCCCTCGATGGTTTGTGTCCAGACTTATTTCTTTGACACTGATCACAGGTCTCAACATATTTCAAGACCTCCCGAGGTAATCCCTCCCAATGATAATGGTTTGCCAGTTTGCCCACAGTGTTGGCCTGCCCCAAATGCCCACCCAGTAAACTGTCGTGTGCTTCACCCAATAAGAGGGACCTCATTTTCAAGTTATTAGGAATGACCAGCTTCAGCGTGCCTGAAGTGGTTTCAGTCACCTAGACCCCACCCTTAAGCCTATACCCGAGCGCAGTAGCAGGACACACACCATCTGTGGGGCTGGGCTCAAATGTAGGGTCAGAAAGGTAGGCTTTCCTAAGTTGTTCAAGGAAGGACTTTTTCACCTTTAGTGAAGTGAGTGCACAAAGGACTTTATCTACAGCATGCTGTTTAAAATTCCTTTCTTGCAAGTCAGGTCTTCTAGAGAGTGCATCAGCAAGATTCAACTTCCCTGGTTTGTAGTCAATCTGGAGTTGAAACTGCTCCAGCATCTGGCTCTAGCGGTTCTCCCTCCTGGACAGCTTGGACTTTTTTTGAAAGTGAGTCAGAGCTAGATGATCTGTAATCACCTTAAAAGCTTTACCATGTAGGTAGGCTCTCCACTGTTTGAGCACATGAATGACAGCTAGCAGCTCTTTATCATGCACAAAGTAATTAATCTCAGCTGAATTAAATTTCATAGACTCGGACATTACAGGATGCCACTCCTGCTTTACCTTACCATCCTTTGTGGTTTTGTCAACAGGCTGTAACAAAATAGCACCCATGGCAAAGTCAGAAGCATCAGTAACCACCTGCACTTGTTTGCTGGGGTCATTTACGGCTAGCACTGGGGCAGAACAAGAGCATCTTTAAGGGTCTTGAAGGCAGCTTGCTGCTCTTCCCCCCACACATACCCAATGTCTTCTTAGTAAGGTCAATCACTTTACTGGCCTTTGTAGAATAAGTCTCAATAAATCTCCTATAGTAGTTAGTCAACCCAAAGAAGGATCTAACTTCAGAGACAAAGTGTGGTACAGGCCAGTCCCTTATGGTCTAGACTTTCTTAGGATCCACACTGATGCCTTCTTTGCCGACAACGTGGCCTAGAATTTCGATACTTTCCTTGAAGAAATGACACTTGCTCATTTTAGCATACAACTGGTTTCTTCTCAGAGTGTCCATGATTGTCTTTAAGTGTTCAACATGCTGAGCTTCATCTTTAGAGAAAATTAAAATATCATCTAGGAAGACTTGCACAAACTTATCCAAATAAGGTTTGAAAATGTCATTCGTAGCACCCATAAAGGTTGCCGGAGCATTAGTCAATCCAAATGGCATCACGTTGAAGTCATAGTGTCCATAACGTGTGCGGAAGGCAGATTTGTGTTCATCCCCCTCAGCAATTAAGATTTGATGATGACCACTCTTGAGATCTATCTTACTGAACACTTTAGCACCAGACAGGGTATCAAAGCAAGTCCTCGATTCTGGATAAAGCATACTTGTTCTTTACTATAATTCTGTTAAGAGCTCTGTAATCCACGCACATTCGCATACTTCCATCCTTTTCCTTAACAAAGAGGATGGGTGCGCCATAAGGTGATTTACTGGGGGAAATGTAACCATTCTCCTCAAACTCTGCAATCTGTGTTTTCAACTCTTCGCTCTCCACATAAGACAAGCCATAAGTGCGTTGCCAGGGTGGCTGACTCCCAAGTAATAAGTCAATCCTGTGACTCACTTCCCTGTTAGAAGGTAGTCCTAGAGGCATCTTATAAACATCAGTGTACTGAGCGACAATTTTTGCAGTAGTAGGGTGCGCCAAAGGGCTTACCTTTTTCTCAACCAGTTCTTCAGGTTGAGGGGTTACCTCTCTTACTAGCAGACAGAACATCCTGTCTTCTTTCTGGTTCCAGCTTTCGATGAACTCTATTGCATTCAGCAATTTGCATCCTCCTTGAAGCCTGAAATGAATCTTGCTTATTCAAGATTAATATGTATCATTTATATAAGATCAGAGATAGGTGGAAACGTGTGAAATCAGGGAGCGATCTTTGCCCTTACAAAAATTCCGTTTACTCATCTATAACTCTTGACTCACTTATCGTAGTGTGCCATAGTTGCACACGAATACAAGGCACAAGAAAGAGGCAAGCTTGAGGACTAGAGCTTCTCCTTTAGAAACTCCTGACCTCTTGCCTACCAGGCATACAAGCATGTGTAAGCACATACACAACATCAGGGGACTGAATAGCAAAGGCGCTCTCATTCAGATGACCATAAAGTAGCTCAAACACATCCCACTAACTTAGGTGCAAAACCATGGAATCTGTCCGTTGTGTGACCCCAACATGTCAGAGGGCATAACTATGTCAATACTGCTCCAAATTGAGCAAACTTAACGGCAACGGATGCATCTTGACGAGACCCTTCCAAAAAGTTCTAGTTCACTTCATTTAGAGCGTAAACAAAGCAACCATGTCAATTTTCGTGAAGGTTGGTCATTAGAACGAACCCAAAAAGTGCACACATCACTTGCAAGTAGAAATCCGACTGTAAAGCCTACTGTCCAGAATGAGGGACCACAAGATCCCAGCCTGCTATGTACCTAGTGACCACCTGGTTGACCACGGCGCAAGGTGCGCCGTTTCGTGGGAAACCCGTTAAGTTGGGACCCACGGATCTAGGTATAACGACCATATTAATTGGTCGGTTGACTGAAGTCCTAACTGTCTAGTTGACTGACGGCGGCTCCGCCTACCCAGGAATTAACCACACTGGTAGGACATCGGTTTACCGAATCTCAGTCGACCTCCTGACTTCCAGTATACTACGGTCACATGTGCCAATCTACAAATAACAATCTAAATGAATATGTCTATCCTCAGCGTACTGAAGCTAAGTATATTGACTAATATCAAGCGAGCTTACTATATGTCATCCAGCTGATATTACATCCCATATATAACTGATATATAAGTCTCAGCAAACTAACCTACGATACAAAAGTCATCCTGCTGACCTTCTCAACAAAGTCAGCAAACTACACTATGATACAAAAGTCATCCTGCTGACTTTTTTGACAAAGTAAGTCCCATTAGAGCGACATACATTCATTTAAATGAACTCGCGCATGTGAGTATATTGACTTAATATTTATTTAGTGTTGTATTTATACATGCAATTAATCAAATAAATAAATAAATTGATTCATTACAAAGCCTCTTTCTTTCCTTCACTTACCATCCATACAGGACAAGAGGAAGAGCACTGGTGGGGGCCAAGTTAGTCTGCCCATCATTGGCTCCTCTCACTTTAATTGTACCCCTGCTCCAACACACTTCAGCCTGATGTCTATTAAGCCAAAACCTGCCTAGCACGAGATTATAAAAGCCAGTGTTGAGTACCTCAAATGTAAGCGTTTCAGTTAGAATTGCAATGCCAGAACCTAACTGGACCTCAATTGGCTTGGTTATAATTCCTCCCGGGATACTTGAGGCATCTCCAAGGAATATTTTTCTATTCCCTTGGGTGACAGTAGGCAACCTTAGCTGCTTAAGGAAGTCCTTATGGATGAAAGTATGTGACGCCCCTCCGTCCACAAATGCCCTCACCTTCCTACTTGCAATCATGCAATGCAGTAGGATAGGGGGGATTGTCTTTTCCTTACTTTTGCATTGTTCTCCTGACTTAGCAAAGAAATGTTGGATATCAGGTGGAACAAGATCATCCAGAGTGTGCACTCTCTGGAGATCTATATTGCTGATGGTCTCCTTTATCTGGTTGTCAGGCTTGCATAGTGAATCCAGTTCAGCAGGACCCATAATACCTGCTACGAGGGCAGCTAGTGACGACTCACTACCTCTAGCATCCTCACAGTCAGTAGACTGGATTACTGACTGTTGCTGTCTTTTAAAGGCTGGTCTTTCCTCTCGACCTTTGGGAGGTGCTTGTCTAGACACTGCTCTCTGAAGTGACCTGGCTGCTGGCAATGGAAGCAAATAAATTTTGCTGAGGCTGGTCTCGGCTTAGTCCTACCACCACCTCTTCCATAGCCACCTGGAGAGAAACCACCTCTACCTCTACAACGCATAGCATTGTACTCATACCCATATTCATCACCCTGATCATCCTCAGCCTGGTCTCCTTCAATTGCATTGTAGGAACCGTGGGGCATTTTGACGACCTTAGACAAGATGGGTCTGTTTTGCCCCTCACAATTCCCCGAGGCCCTGAGGGTCCCCCTGAAAATGTACATCCCGAAGGGGTTCTCCCCCCGTCCCCGACCATAAACATTAAAAGGTGTGGGGGCCCCGACAATAGAAATGAAGAGGGCAGACACCCCCCGACACCCCCCGACCCCTACGGGACCATTTCAGAGGTGCCCTTTGGGCGGGAAAAGTCGGGGGGATATACATTTTGGTCTCCCCCCCACCTTGGCCCTATGCGGGGTTTCCCGTAGGACCTCCCGGAGGGTAGGGCGGGGGGGCCCCGGACCTCCGGGAGCCCCAAAATATTTCTTTTGTTCTCCCGGAGGGGGAAAAATGTACATTTTTCCCCCCCCACCTTATGCGGACTTGGCGTAGCCATATTACAAGCTTATGTATTCACTATTTTAATTTGTATCTACTTAAATGATGCTATAAATCTTCATTAAAAGCACAGTTGTGCCTTAGTTTTGTAATCTATGAAGACACCAAACTGAAACCACACTTGTGGCCAGTCAGTCACGAGTGCATTTTACAGGTCGTGCTTGACTAAATGATTTTTGTTTTGTGTGGTGCTTAAGCATTACTCTGGCGCTTGTGATTGAATTGCTGCTGATCCCAGGCATCAGCATCCTGGATCAAGTCAGCCAGTTTCTCATACTTCTTTTCAGCAAAATGACCAGAGACTTAGGATTTCAAGCCATACCTGAAGTATGCTATTCTATACCGGTCTGGCAAGTCTGGCTGCTTCATCATGTTCTCTTGGAACTTTTGAGCAAACTCAGCAACTAAGTGGTCTGCTTCAGTGTCAAGGAGATCATCGCATAGATAGCTTTCTCCTGCTGATTGATCACATCAAACTTCTCATGCAGTTTCTGGACAAACTCTACCCAAGTAGGGTCACCAAGTTGTTGCGCTCTCCTTTCCATTACAGTTACCAATCTGCTGCACTGCCTTTCAGTAGAGCACCAGTGTGCCTGACCTTCTCGTGATCTTGCAGTTCTGGATAGTTCTCCAGTTACTGCTTAACATCAGCGAGAAACTTGATCAAGTAATACTTTTTGTTCCCCTCATGATCATTGTCCTGGGGAGGTTTCGGCTTGGGCTTACTAGGCCCTCTGCCACCACCACCAGTGGTTTGAGAACCCAGTTGGTCTCTATCTCGTAGCAGAGACATTATGATTCTTCTGTCCTCCTGTTGGGACTAATACATGCTCGCCATTTGTGTTTGCATTTGCACGAACAATGCTCATAAATCCACACTTTGAGGTGGGAGTCTAGCAAATGCAGCACAAGCAGTGGCATCTACTTGCTGAGTAGTGTCCTCAACCGTCCCTCTCGCTCCTGCAGCAGCAATTCCCGCCGCATTCAGCCGGTCACGAATTTGACCTAGGGGCACATTGAGTTGTACAGCAGGAGGTGGGCTCAGAACATTGGCCCTTGATGCCATACGTCCTTCGACAGTGCGCTCGTCCGCTGGCTGTCCTTCCCTCCTTCCTATATCTTCAGCAGCCTTTGCTAGTTGTTCAACTTCTAATCTGGCTCTCTCCTCCTCAGCCTGCTGTGTTGCGACTACGGCAATAGCAGCTGCTTCATCTGCAGCCTCTCTAGCTGCAGTATCTGCCACTGCTTCGGAATAGGTACGGGTTCCAGCTACATGGCTTTTGGCCCGATTGTTGACATTCTCGTTATCCTGGTTCTCCATGTCTCGGGAGTTGCTAATTTGAGACCTTGTCCTTACCATACAAAGAAGATTGTGAAATTTGCTCCAATACCACTTAAATGAATCGTCTTACCAAATGTGTAGTGATTTGAGTTATTATATATTAGTTCGCATATATTTTAATGTTTTCAAATATATTTGGAGTAGTATTGTGTGGAGTCAAGTGTGAATAGGTACTCTAGTAACTTGGTTCATGTCCTTTGAACCTTCCAAGGCATTTTCGAAGTTAGAGGAAAGACCTAGAAGAACTCCATGTGGCAAAAGTCAGATGTGCCATTTTTAGGTCAAAAGGACATGTGTACATTATTCTAGAAAGAGGTGGCAAGTTTTGGGATGTGTTGGGTGCCAACACATCAACATACACCTTCCTAGAAATTACTTATGTAGCAAGTATATAAACAAGAGCTAGAACATAGAAAGACATTCGAGAATCACTCTTGTACTTGCCAAAATCCAGAAATATATTAACTTTCAAGAAGCCATCTCTCTTTCAAGAAGCTACCACTTGTGTTCAAAGATCCTTGTCTTGAATAGATAAACTATTCTGTTTTACTAAGTACTTTGTCTATCTGTTTCACTACAAAATGAGCAATTAACAATCAATGAAGATCTTTATATCAGCAAGTAATCGTTATGGTATTTTTCTTTCAATTGATTAAACAACAAGGGACAACACACTAGCAGTGGGCAATACTCGTAAGTCAAATGCAAGTAAACTAGCATCAATAAGGCAATCAGTAAACTCATACATAAGCAAGGCTAGAAGACAGTGCATATCAATGGCTTCTCGCCTTGGATCCAGATACCTCTCAGTGAGCAGTACAAGAGAGTTGGCCTCGTTTCCAAATGCCGAACTCGAGAGCAATCCTAGCATATGTACATGGAATGAGTTTACTGTTCAACGGTCAGTGCGATGGCACCGCCTACCCGGGAGTTAACCACG
Source organism: Mesotaenium endlicherianum (assembly GCA_009602735.1). Taxonomy (NCBI): domain Eukaryota; kingdom Viridiplantae; phylum Streptophyta; class Zygnematophyceae; order Zygnematales; family Mesotaeniaceae; genus Mesotaenium; species Mesotaenium endlicherianum. The sequence continues at coordinate 87,358 of WELA01005988.1, forward strand.
TTGGTAGGACCTCGGTTAACCAAATCCACCGCCATCTCCCATCATCCCGAATNCCACCGCCATCTCCCATCATCCGGAATCGCCATCCATCCTAAGGATGTCCTTTGGCCATTCATCTAGCACACCACACTTAGATGCATATCTAGGCAGTTCGCTGCTACCGAGTACGGAAGTCAGCTGGCTGTCAAAGAATGTGTCAGCAAGCTGACCTAAGTTGACTTCAGCCTGCTGCCCCCGGTTGAGTCATTAAACAGATTATTTTATAAAGTCCAGCAGACTCAATATTAACTAAAGTTCAGCAGGTTGAACTTGATTAACTATTATATTTAAATGAATATAATATCAACCAATACACTGACTCATTACACAACTTTACGGCGTAGCTTTTGCATTCTCCCACTTCCTGTTCTCCGTTTTTGTTCTTCCTGGTGTTATGGGGCCTGTCCTTGTGTACCTATGTCACGCTCCTACTGCCCCCCTTGAGAAAAAAGTCAGCTTTAGTTTATATCCCCTCCTCCTTCTTCTTTTGCCCTTCATTTTTGCTATCTGGGTGTCTTTTATTTGCGGTGGTGCGGTCTCTTGCCCTCGCATGCTCTCGCTTGTGGCGTTCTCAGGCTTTGTGTCTCTGTCATTTACATGCTTTAGTGCCCTTTCCTCCCTGACACAGGTGGTCATATTTGTTATCGTCAATGCATCTTTCGCGTGTTCATCCATTTGGACTCCCCCCCGCTCGTTTCTTGTCTTGCTCTTTCTCCCCGCACTCCTCCTCTCCTTACACATCCGTGCAGGTGGATAGGTGGTAAGAAGGTTCTTAGCAAGAGGACTCTGGTGAACTCGGACACGTCGGTTCCAATCCTACAACGTGCATATGAGTCAATTTTCAATGCGGGGAGGCGTTGGCATTAGTTACCCATGGACAGAGTGACGCCTTGGGGTCAAGAGTGTACTCCAGCTAAAAAGGGGTCAGACAAGCATTCTTTCAATGTAAGGGACTATGTCTCTATAGCTTGTGCTATTGGTAGTATTATCAAAGCGCGACAGGGTGGTCAGGTTGGCAATCTGGATTGCCACCATCACCCGTATGTTCGTGAACTGAATGTGGGCAAAGATGAGGCCCTTTATACGAGTGATGTCAAAGGGTGAGGAACCTTTGCCGAAGTTTGACAAATACACCCTACATCAAGTTGTTACACCAAGTCGTGAGGAGGTAGTCATTTCGTTGTGCCTAGTCTTATTCCAGGTTCAGTTGGTTCATTTTTGCTGTCGTGATCGAGGGAACCCTGAGTACATAGTGGAGGGGGAGGGGAGAGGGAGGAGAAACCTAGAGGATGAGGTTAGCAGCGCCCGTACTTCTTGCGGGGTGTACAAAACTTGCAAGGCTCACAAGAAGCGAGTAGATAAACTTCATTGCCAAGAAGCCAAGTGCCGGGAACCGAAAGGGTGGGACTTGGTAGATGTGCATTACTTGGGCGTGAATGACCACTACCTGTTAAATCATTTTCATCCGAGTGCACCAAGACCTGACAACGTTGTGGACTTCATTGAGCAACACGTGGAGCGCAAGGTGTAGCTCATGATCACTGTGCACCCAGAGGGACACACACAGGTACGTTTAGACTCAGCAGTCCTCTATTCACATGATTCAAGTGTTGAAACACCTTATGGGTGCTTCGATGTTGGTGGTATAGAGGTCCGCCGGCCCCTCCTCTCCCCTGTTCCTCCTCCTCTCCCCTTTTGAGTCTCCATGTGTGTAGGGGGTGCTGCCTGGAGGAGGAGTATCTCAGTTGCTCTTTCTTTGTCTCTACCTTTGTCTCAGTCAGCATCACTGCAGCATGCAAGGTTGTCAGGCCGTTGGTCGGATGAAATGAATCGACTTACCAAATAGGCGATTAATAATTAATAAAGATCTTTATATCAACAAGTAATCTTTATGGTATTTTCCGTTAACTGGTTAAACGGCAAAGGACAACATACTAGCAGTGAAAAATACTCGTAAGTCAAATGCGAGTAAACTAGCATCAATAATGCAAATCAGTAAACTCATACATAAGCAAGGTTAGAAGACAGCGCGTATCAATGGCTTCTCGCCTTGGATTCAGATCTCTCTCAGTAAGCTGTACAAGAGAGTTGGCCTCGTTTCCGAATGCCGAACACGAGAGCAATGCCTAGCATAAGTACATGGAATGAGTTTACTGTTCAACGGCCAGTGCGATGGCACCGCCTACCCGGGAGTTAACCACGTTGGTAGGACCTCGGTTGACCAAATCTACTGCCATCTCCCATCATCCCGAATCGCCATTCATCATAGGGATGTCATCTGGGCATTCATCTAGCATACCACACTTAGATGCATATCGAGGCAGTTCGCTGCTACCGAGTACGGAAGTCAGCTGGCTATCAAAGAATGTGTCAGCAAGCTGACTGAAGCTGACATCAGCCTGCTGCTTTCGGCTGAGTCATTAAACTGATATTAAATATAAAGTCCAGCAGACTGATCATTAACTAGAGTTCAGCAGGCTGAACTTATTTAACTATATTATTTAAATGAATATTATATCAACCAATATACTGATTCATTACAATCCCTCCAACTTATCATGTTGTCGCCTTGACAACACTAACACTAATAACAACGTGCTGTCCCTTCCGTCTCCAACCTACTGCCATTAGGAGGGAGATGTCCCTGAGGCCCTATACTCAGGGGAGCCAGACCTCCTCCTGTCTTGGGGTCTTCTGAAGCCTGTCAGAGAGGGAGATTCCGTGTAAGGACCCGGTGGAGAACGCAGTAACTGGGCTGTTTCCTCCTGCACAGTCTGAAACTGAAGGGAGGCAGCCTTCTCCTGGGCAGCCCTCAAACTGACAGGTACGTATACCGGCATCCCAGAAGGATGTTGCATGACATGAGCCAAGGGTACATGCCCTCTCTGCGAGGGAGATGCTGGCAGGCCTCTGGCTATCTCCCGAGCAGCCCTCCTGTCTGCCCTGTCTGACTGAGTCTCCGTGCCTGCAGATGGACTCTGTCCTCTGGCAGTTCCCAGCCAAGTGATATCCTCCTCTTCAGCGAGTTGCTGCAGGGCCAACCCCGTCTTCTCCCTTACAGGGGATGTGGCAGGCGTCAGGATCACGGCGGGGCTAGTGTCCTCCTCCTCGCCTTCCTCCTCGTCTTCCTCTGACTCCTCCTCCTCTCCGTCCCCGGGTTCCTCTGAGACTTCTGGGGTCTCTTCTGTCAGCTGCTCCAGCTCTTCCCGAGAAAAAGAATATCCTACTGACCTTCCCCTTTTGGGTGCTGGTGGGGGCTGCTGAGTCCGGACCGCATAGAGGTCCTTTTCCCCCTGCTTGCTTGCCCATTTGGCATAAGCGTGCTTCCCTTTTGAGAATGACTCTCGGGCCCTGCTTCTGTCCCCCTGCATCTCTTGGCTCATGCAGTCTCTGACTCCATCCAATCTTGGGTCCCAAGCCGCAATGTGAGGGGGCAATACTATGTTCCCCTTTAGGTCTGTCAGGAAATCCTCATCCGTCGCCCTGTCATTCTGCTGGTCCCTCATGTTGATGGTCATCCACCGCCAATCGGTGGGCTTTTGGAAGAAGGCAGGGTCTGTCCTTTTAAGAGTACAAGGGTACCAGTGCCCTGCAAAGTCCAGCTGACTGGTTTCCTTGGCCAAGAATTCCCAGCTCCTTCTCTCCACCTCATTATACATGGCCTTGAACCTGTTATGGGGTGTTAAGTCCTTGAAGCTGTCCGCGTCCATGGGGATCATCCTGATGACCCTATCTTCCCCCAGATGCCAGGAGTCGAGACAGCCCCTGCTTCGTTCACCTGGGCCATTTCCTTGGCCTCTCTGACCGTATATCCTACCATCCTTGCGTAATCGTGGTAGAGGAGGAGCCCCGTGCTGACCTCTATATACTTGTCAAAGTTTTCGGATGTCTCCCCTTCCCTCTGGAGGATTTCCTTCTGCGACTCACTGCGACTTCTCTGGGCATACTTGAAGGCCTCCTCTAGTAGATCAAAGCCCTTGCCCAGCACTGTATAGCGGTAAACCCCAAGACAGGAGGAGGTCTGGCTCCCCTGAGTATAGGGCCTTAGGGACATCTCCCTCCTAATGGCAGTAGGCTGGGGACGGAAGGGACAGCACGCTGTTATTAGTGTTAGTGTTGTCGAGGCGACAACATGATAAGTTGGAGGGATTGTAATGAATCAGTATATTGGTTGACATAATATTCATTTAAATAATATTATGTCAACCAATATACTGATTTATTACATCGGAGCAGTGCAGTCGCTCTTTTCCTCCTCTGACTGGCCGACTGACTGCCTGAGAGTGCACTTGTTGCTGAGACTGCATGTGCTCGTGCAAAGCGTTCATACGCACGACGTGTATGTGGTTGGGGGACGAGGGAGGAGAGCAGAGGCAGCTGGTGACATTCATGTGCTCCGTGTGGTGCCGTCATGGACGGGCGTGGTGCGCTACCACGGCCCCAAGCCCAACTGCCGCACCAACCAGGTGGGGCCCCGCCGCTCTCCCCTCCCTTGCGTCTGTCTGCGCAACAGAGCCGGCTCAGTGCAACGCCAGCCTGGCTTGATGATGATGATGGCGACTCCAATCTGTGGTTCTCTTGTCATGCCTCTCTCTGGATTGCTTGCTCGCTCACAAACTTGTGAGTACAGGCAAGTGCGAGTCTTTAAGTAGGCCACATGAAGTGGATTTTGCACACACACATACAGGACAGCCTCGCGCACGCATGCGCACGCACCAAAGACATGTGCAACTGACAAATGTGTGCAGCCCGGAGGGAGGTTGTTGATACGCGTCTACACATGCGTCCCCTCTCCCTTTCTCTCCCTCTCCATCTCTTACTCCCTCTCCCACCCCCTCCCCCTCTCCCACCTCCTCCCCCTCCCTCTCCCACTCCCTCTCCTCCTCCCTCTGCCCCTCCCTCTTACTGTCCTCTCTTTTCCTCTCCTTCTCCTCTCCCACTCCCTCTCCCACTCTCCTCTCCTTCTCCCTCTCCTTCTCCGTCTCCCTGCTTTTCTCCAACTCCCTCTCCCTCCCCCACTACCTCTCCCTCTCCCACTCTCTCCTTCTCCCTCTCCCTCTCCCTCTCCCCTTGCTCTCCCTCCTTCTGCAAGCGTGCGCACGTGTTTGAGCAGACCCTGGAGTTGGTGAATGAGACGTGGACGCGCGAGAGTGTGGAAGACGTGCCCTTCCTTATCCTGGTGATGATCAACGCCTACGTGGCGCCCGTGCCCATGTTGCAGAGTTTGCGCGCCAAGGACTTGGGCACGCTGCGTTGCATGCTCGGCAACTGCGCGCCACAGATCTGGGCGTGCCTCTAGGACAATACCTGTCGCTCCGCAATCAGCTGCCTCACCAGCTGCGGCCCCACGGACCAGGTGGGCGCCTCTAAGGGGCTCGAGATCGGAGGATTTGTTTAGGATTTGTGGCCTTTGGAAGTTCGGTTTTGAAGGAAGTCGAGACTAGGGTTTAGGATGTACAAGCTACCAGCTGGCGGGTGTTGTTCTGGCAATCTCTGTAAACCCCAACTATCCACCGACGCACTCAGCCGTGCGCTTGACCGCACCGGCTTGACCTGTATGGGGGCGGCAACCAGTGGTGCTCCATTGATCGCTGTTGAATCCCTATATCTTCGAAAGTTTGCGTGCGCCTTGCAGCTGCTTTTCTTCCAACTGCCATGTGTCATGCTGTGTGTCCAATCTTTCGGGACCATCCTACTTTCTCATACCCGCTTGTGGTCTTCCTCAGACAAGGACACGCGTAGGTGAGTGTGTTTGTGTATTCATATGTGTGAGTTGATGCATCACGCGAGTCCCTTGTGCATGCGGGCTGGATCATGCGGATATATGCACGCGTATATGTATATACATTTATGTATGTGTTCATATGTACATAAGTATACACACACACACATACACATATATGTATATACGTGTGTGTGTGTATATACATGTACATATATGTATGAATATGTATACAAGAAAGCACCTCTGCATGGGCAACGTCTTCAAAGACATGTACAGGCACACCCATCTACGTCGTATGTGCCTCTCCTCCATATGTACCTCTGCACCACCCATCCACGTGTCGCTTTGCCAGGCACGCCGGGTGCGACTGCACGTGCTTGCAAGGCCCCGACCTCAACCTTGGACGTGCTTGCAAGGCCCCGACCTCGAACTGTCATACACACAGTCTATAAACAAGGAGATGTGCCGCCATTCCTCTCCCTGTTGTCCACAGCGTTCTCAAATGCCATGCATGCATTCACACACCCACGCTGTCACAGTATCCAATTGAAAAGCTCAAACCACTTCATGACCTATAGCCACCATCCGTACGAGCCCTAGCCCCAACCCCAACCTAAACCCTAACTAGCAATTGCACCTGCTGACTGAGCCGTTGTAGCTCAACTCGGTGACCACAAAGAAAATCGTAAAAAAGCCAAAATCGAAATTCAAAACCATGACTGGTAGGCCTGCAGCGTTAACCTTAAACCGTTTAGGACACCTACTTGCCACGTGTGCAGTCACCCCAACTCAGAATCTAACTTGAAAAGCAGACAGCAACTCGCAATATGCAACCCCTTGATGTCATCCCGAATCCCGATAACCTGCCAGGTGGCAGGTGTGCTCCTACATCTCAAGCCCACCCAACAGAACAATCTTCAACCTTAACCCTAATCAGCACCCTTCCCCGCTTTCTCGCCGCTGCCGCCATGTGTGCAGCTACCGCTGCATTGTGTCGTACGAGAGCGTTTAGCTGGAGGCCTTCTCTCTATGCATCCTCCAGAAGAGCAAGAGCCTGGGCCTTTTTGCGGAGCTCTGCATGCGCCCCGTGGTGCCCGTGCTGCCCTAATTCCGCGGGCAGCCCCTCACACACAACGCCGGCGAGGGCATTTTCATCGGCTGGCTGGGCTCTGGCTTCGGCGGCGGCAACGGCGGTGGCAGCGACGGCGCGAGGGAAGTGGGGGGCTGCCGTACAGCTGGCGTGTGGTGGCAGGGCAGAATGCGGCCTACGACCAGTGTAAGGTCATAGGTTTATAAAGTGCATTTTTGAATTTCAAGAAAGTATGTTTTGATTGTACAGTGGTGTAGAGTGCATTTTTGTGGTCATTTTGATATAAAGTTCGTCGAATTTAATCAAGTATTGAGAGAGTTACGGATTTTTGAAGTTTAATTAGTTTTGAGGTCGGTTGACGACTGTCCTTAATTCGCGGTGAGCGCGACCGTCGGATTGACCGACAGCGTCGAGCGATCTGGCCCGTTAGAATGAACTCGAACCTTCACGTAAGTTCGGCTGACGCGGAGTGCTGACTAGGTCGATTTACCTAGAAGTTTCGATTTAGCCTAGCGCGTCTAAGATAGAATATTCTAGTAATCAATGGCTTCTCGCCTTGGATTCAGTTTTCTCTCAGTCAGCTGTACAAGAGAGTTGGCCTCGTTTCCGAATCCGAACTCGAGAGCAATGCCTAGCATATGTACATGGAATGAGTTTACTGTTCAACGGTCAGTGCGATGGCACCGCCTTCCCGGGAGTTAACAACGTTGGTAGGACCTCGGTTAACCAAATCCACCGCCATCTCCCATCATTCCGAATTGCCATCCATCATAGGGATGTCATCTGGCCATTCATCTAGCATACCACACTTAGATGCATATTGAGGCAGTTCGCTGCTACCGAGTACGGAAGTCAGCTGGCTGTCAAAGAATGTGTCAGCAAGCTGACTTAAACCGACTTCAGCCTCCTGCATCCGGCTGAGTCATTAAACTGATACTAAATATATAAATTCCAGCAGATTGACTGTTAACTAAAGTTCAGCAGGCTGAACTTAATTTACTATTACATTTACATGAATATTATATCTACTAATATACTGATTCATTACAATCCCTCCAACTTAACTTGTTGTCGCCTCGACAACATTAAACTGCAGGAGTCCTTATTCAGGAAACTGAACCTGACCCGCCTCTCCCAGTGATTGCCCCTTCAGCCTGTTGCCTAGGGGGTTGTTCCTGGGGCTTCAGGATCAGGAGACCGAGATCTAGACCTAGATCTAGACAGCCCTCTAGGTGTGTCAGCTAGCCTTCTAAAGAAACCCGTTTGCTCTAAAGTTGGACCTCGAGGAGAATGAAGGATGGTAGCCTGCTCTTCACCCACTTGGGTGTTGATCCCCACATTGACAGGCATTCTACTAGGATGCTGAAATACATTGGCAAGAGGTACATGCCCCTGAGCGGAGGGGGAGGCCGGCATAACTCAGGCCCATGTACGTGTCCCTCTTCTGGAACCCCTGTCCTCTGGGGATTTCTGCCTGTGTCTGCTGCCAAGTACAGTCAGATCAGCTTCTTCCTCTGCTTGGGCAGGAGGGCTGGGGGAGCGAGTGCGGGGTCCAGTTGCCTCCATGACGGGGATCACGTTCCAAATACCTGATCGTGGCTCTTTAGGAAGTGCCCCTGCTTGCTTCTGATTCTCCTGTGGTACCAGTTGCTGATGCTTCTCCTTTGCCTTATTCTTCTTCCTCATCCTCCTCATCCTCCTCCTCGGAGAGAGTAGGAGTCTCGTCCACTAAATCGTCCTGCTCCCTAGTAGACATGGAGTAGTCTACCGACCTCCCTTTCTTAGGGCGCGCTGGAGGTTGCTTGGCCTTCAGCCTGCTGATATCTATCCGGCCTGCATTCTTCGCCCATTTGACAAAGGCATGCTTTCCCTTAGAGAAGTAGTCTCTCCCCCTCCTCCTATGCTCCTTGGTCTCAGCATTCATATTGCTCAGGCAGCCATTCAGCCTGGGGTCCCAAGGGGCAATGTGAGGTGGTAGGATGAGATAGCCGTCTAGGCCATAGTGGAAGTCATCCGGTTGGGCTCGGTCACACTCCTGCTTCTTATTTGTGACGATCATCCACCTCCAATCTGTTGGCTGCTAGTAGTACTGGGGTCCGTGCTCAGCCTTCCTCAGTTTACACGGGAACCAGTGGGGAGAGAACATCTGCTGTCCTGCTTCCCTGGCCAAGTACTCCCAGCTCCTTCTCTCAACTTCATTGTAAGCTGGCAGTAACGTGAGATAGAATACCGTATCCTTAAAGCTATCGGGCCGCATGCTCACCATCCGGATGAGTCTCTGATCTCCAACTATTCCCGGTATGGGGACCGGCTTGTCCTCTGAATCNAAATCATCTGCAAGGTACCGGGCCTGCTCTACTGTATAGCCCACCATCTTGGCATAATCTTCGTAGAGGACAACACCAGTGTGTGTCTCGATGTACCTATCCAGTGCTGCAGCTCCTTCCCCCTGTAGCAGTGTTGTCTGTTCCAGCTTGTTGATCTCCTGGGCTGCCAGCAATGCTTCCTTCAGGTTATCAAAGTTTTGGCCACCCACCACAGTATACCTGTAAGTGGCCAAGCTCTTCTGTCTGTCCGCTTCAATATTTTTCCTTCTCTCCTCCTCTGCCGCTGCCGCTTCCTCTTGTTGTTTCTTTTGTCTCTCCTCCTCAGCTTTCCTGAGGTTTTTCGCTTCTTGATCCTTCTTCCTCTGTGCCTCTTCTGCCGCCTCTTGTTGTCTGCGGACCCTTTCTTGTTCTCTCCTGGTGAGGGACGTCGCTGCCAACTCCTTTTGGTATTGCTCCATTGTCCTCCTGGCTTCTTTTGCCTTGCGCTTTCCGTCCTCCTTTTGTGTGGTGGGAGCCATCCTGTACATGTAACCAGGGCACAAGTTGGTAGGATATCGATCTTTGTCATAGGGATTGCAGGCAGGAAGTATGTTTTTATTAATATGGTGGATTCGCTCCTGTTTACCTTACAGGGTGATTGCTAATAGTTGACGTAGTTGCGGTGCCCTAACATAAACGTATGAATATGTTTTAAGTTGAGTTAAGTGAAATATTGTTTTGCGAGGTCCTTTTTCCTTTAGCTCAAGGTGCTTGATGTGGGCCAGGCTGTCCCATCTGTCACTATGCTGACACTTAAGATTCACGTAACTGTCCCTTTATCGCTCTTGCTGGATAACTGTCATATATTTTCCCCTCCAACTTAAATGGAGACAGGACCGCCTGTCACCTTCCCGTGTCAACTGAAATGACAGTTATGGAGGGGCTCCAGCCGCCCGAAGGTGGAACCGTTTCAACGCCCCTTTGGCATTGGTCAAATGGTCCTTAAATTCCCAAGTGTCCCCAGAGGCATCGTAACCCTTCCATCGAATGAGGTACTTCATGACATATTTAGACGATCGACGGGCCGAGCGTGCGTCTAAGATCTCCTCAACCTCATATTCGTCAGAGGCGCCGTCCCTGACAGCGGGGACCGGTCTCGGTTGGTGTAATGAATCAGTATATTAGTAGATATAATATTCATTTAAATATAATAGTTAATTTAGTTCAGCCTGCTGAACTTTAGTTAGTAGTCAGTCTGCTGAACTTTAGTTAATAATCAGTCTGCTGGACTTTACAAAATTATCAGTTTAATGACTCGGCCAAAAGCAGCAGGCTGAAGTCAACTTAAGTCAGCTTGCTGACACATTCTTTGACAGCCAGCTGACTTCCGTGCTCGGTAGCAGCGAATTGCCTTGATATGCATCTAAGTACCACCTGCTAATTGAATGGCCAGATGACATCCCCATGATGGATGGCTATTCGGGATGATGGGAGATGGCGGTGGATTTGGTTAACCGAGGTCCTACCAACGTGGTTAACTCCCGGGTAGGCGGTGCCATCGCACTGACCGTTGAACAGTAAACTCATTCCATGTACATATGCTAGGCATTGCTCTCGAGTTCGGCATTCGGAAACGAGGCCAACTCTCTTGTACAGCTTACTGAGAGAACTCTGAATCCAAGGCGAGAAGCCATTGATACGCACTGTCTTCTAACCTTGCTTATGTATGAGTTTACTGATTTGCATCATTGATGCTAGTTTACTCGCATTTGACTTACGAGTATTATTCCCTGCTAGTGTATTGTCCTTTGCCGTTTAACTAGTTAACGGAAATACCATAAAGATTACTTGCTGATATAGAGATCTTTATTAATTGTTAATCGCCTATTTGGTAAGTCGATTCATTTCAGTTGGACAAGTAACCGACCTGTGAACAGTGTATCACCTTTGATGTATGGTTCCAGGAAGGATACATTAAAGACCGGGTGACCCTTGTATTCGGCTGACATGTTCAGTTTGTAAGCATTCGGACCGACACGACGCACCACCGAATATGGACCGACCCAGACAAGGCCAAGCTTTTTCTTGACCACACTTGGGAGGTACAAGTGCTGAGAGTGCAGTTTGACTAAATCGCCCTTAGAAAATCTCAGCTCGCGACGGTGCTGATTAGCGTAATTTTGTTGGTTTTTTTGGGCTTTGTGCAGGTTTTTTAGGACTTCTCACAGGGTGTCAGCAAACTCCTGAGTTAACTGGTGGGAGACCGGATTGTCAATCCCTTGAGGGTGAGTTAAAGACTCCCCTAGCTCATCTAAAGGAGACTTAGGGACTCTACCCAGGCTGAGTTCAAAAGGAGTCTTGCCGATTGACGCATGCACCGCGCTGTTGACCGCAAACTGAATTTGAGGCAACAGGTCATCCCAATTATCTTGTTTTTGGTTAATATATGCTCTCGGCACCTCTTGCAGAACTCGGTTAGTTCTTTCAGTCTGCCCATCAGTCTGAGGGTGGTTTGCTGTGCTGAGCAGCTGTTTGACTCCCATTAACCCCATTAAAGCTCTCCAGAACTTTGGAGAGGTAAATTTTGAGTCTCGGTCTGGTGATATTAGAGAGTAGCCCATGTTGGCATACTACATGGTTGTAGAACTGTCTCGTTGTTTCGAGTGCAATTACTTTGACAGTTGTGGGGATGAAAATGACCATTTTTGTCAGTTTATCCACGACTACCAGTATTAAATCATGCCCATTGGCAGTTCTTGGTAGTGAGACCACCCAGTCCATGGATATAGTTTCCCAGCGTCCCGCTGGGATGGGCAGTGGTTGCAAGAGACCTCCGGGTGGTGTGTGCCGAGACTTATTTCTCTGACACTGGTCACAGGACTTGACATATTTCAAGACCTCCCGGGGTAACCCCTCCCAATGATAATGTTTTGCCAGTTTGCCAACAGTTTTGGCCTGCCCCAAATGCCCCCCNCAGTAAACTGTCATGTGCTTGACTCAATAAAAGGGACCTTATTTCCAAGTTATTAGGAATGACCAGCTTCAGCCTGCCTAAAGTGGTTTTAGTCACCCAGACCCCTCCCTTAAGTTTATACCCGAGTGCAGTATCACGATACACACCAGTAGTGGCGCTGGGCTCAAATGTTGGGTCAGAAAAGTAGGCTTTCCTAAGTTGTTCAAGGAAGGACTTTTTCACCTTTAGTGAAGTGAGTGCACACAGGACTTTATTTACAGCATGCTGACTAAGGTTCCTTTCTTGCAAGTCAGGTCTTCTAGAGAGTGCATCAGCAGGATTCAACTTCCGTGGTTTGTAGTCAATTCGGACTTGGAACTGCTCCAGCATCTGGCTCCAGCGATTTTCCCGCCTCGACAGCTTGGACTTCTTCTGAAAGTGGGTCAAAGCTAGATGATATGTAATCACCTTAAAAGCTTTACCATGTAAGTATGCTCTCCACTGTTTGAGTACATGAATGATAGCTAGCAGCTCTTTATCATGCACTGAGTAATTAATCTCCGCTGGTTTAAATTTCATAGACTCNCGCTGGTTTAAATTTCATAGACTCGTACAACACAGGATGCCACTCCTACCGTACCTTACCATCCCTTGTGGATTTGTCAGCAGCCTGCAACAAAATAGCACGCATGGCAAAGTCAGAGGCATCAGTAAGCACCTGCACCGGTTTGCCGGGGTCATACACGGCTAGCACTGGGGCAGAACAAAGGGCATCCTTAAGGGTCTGGAAGGCAGCCTGCTGCTCTTCCCCCCACACATACCCGATGTCTTTCTTAGTAAGGTCAGTCAGTTTACTGGCCTTTGTGGAATAATTCTCAATAAATCTCCTATAGTAGTTAGCCAACCCGAGGAAGGATCTAACTTCAGAGACAGACTGTGGTACTGGCCAGTCCCTTATGGTCTGGACTTTCTTAGGATCCACACTGATGCCGTCTTTACCGACAACGTGGCCTAAGAATTCAATACTTTCTTTAAAGAAATCACACTTGCTCATTTTAGCATATAAGTGATTTTTTCTTAAAGTGTACAGGACTGTCTTCAAGTGTTCAGCGTGCTGAGCTTCATCTTCAGAGAAAATTAAAATATCATCCAGGAAAACTTGCACAAACTTATCCAAATAAGGTCTGAAAATGTCATTCATAGCACCTGTAGTGATTTGAGTTATTATATATTAGTTTGCATATATTTTAATGTTTTCAAATATATTTGGAGTAGTATTGTGTGGAGTCAAGTGTGAATAGGTACTCTAGTAACTTGGTTCATGTCCTTTGAACCTTCCAAGGCATTTTCGAAGTTAGAGGAAAGACCTAGAAGAACTCCATGTGGCAAAAGTCAGATGTGCCATTTTTAGGTCAAAAGGACATGTGTACATTATTCTAGAAAGAGGTGGCAAGTTTTGGGATGTGTTGGGTGCCAACACATCAACATACACCTTCCTAGAAATTACTTATGTAGCAAGTATATAAACAAGAGCTAGAACATAGAAAGACATTCCAGAATCACTCTTGTACTTGCCAAAATCCAGAAATATATTAACTTTCAAGAAGCCATCTCTCTTTCAAGAAGCTACCACTTGTGTTCAAAGATCCTTGTCTTGAATAGATAAAGTATTCTGTTTTACTAAGTACTTTATCTATCTGTTTCACTACAGTGGTATCGGAGCTAGGCACTTTGGTAGCACAAGAAGATGGCCGATCCTCAAGACCAACAGCAAGCTTTTGAAGGAAGCCCTTCCTCTCCAAGACACCATCCTCCAGCGCCGATGGGAGAGCCCACTCAAGAAAATCTGCAACAATAAGAAGCACCACAAGTAGGAGCACAACCTCCTCCAGCGTCGATGGGAGAGCCTACTCAAGGAAATCTCCAACAACAAGAAGCACCACAAGGAGGAGCACCGTCAAATCCCGTGGCAGCCGCTATAGCAAAGTTGACCCCACCACAAGGAGTTCCCGCAAATGAGTGGGCAGCCTTCCTAATGACCGTCCACAACCAAGTGGCCTTGGCCACCTATGAAGCAACCGTGCAAGCGTCAAGAGAAGCTATGGCTGCCATGGTTGCCCCTATTGCGAGCAATGCTCAAAATCCAGCCCCGGCTCAAGCGCCTCCACAAGAGCCAACGAGAGCAAGGAAACTCATCAAGCCCGGCAAACCCGACACTTTCAACCCCGGGAAAGGTGCCAACCTGAATTTATGGCTCTACCAAGTGGAGACGTACCTCGCGTTCCTTGAAGTACCCGAGGAGGACTACGTTCCCTTTGCCGTTACCTTACTTAGAGGAGCAGCAACATCATGGTGGCGTAACTATCAAGCGGCTATATATCAAGCTATGGCGCACCCCATGCTCGGCCAAGAGCCCCCACCATCATATGCAAGATGGGCAGATTTTCGTGAGGCCCTCAAGAAGCAATTCATGCCCATCAATGCGGAGAAGATTGCCCGAGGAAAGCTCCACCATCTCAAGCAAACGACGTCCGTTCAAGAGTATACATCCAGATTTCACGCCCTCACTCTTGAGATCCCCAACATGTCTCTCGAGGAGAAGATTGACCGCTACATCTTTGGCCTCAAACCCAAGGTGGCAAAGGAAGTGGAGTTACGCGACTTGACGGACTTCTCAAAGATCATTGAAGTGGCCCAAAAGGTGGATACCTTGGATTTCAAGCACTCCGTGCCTTCATCTTCACGGGTACCGACGACGCGGGTGTACGCAGCCCCTTCCACATCCGAATCTGGACCCACACCCATGGAAATCGGAGTTATTAAAAGGGACCCCGCGGCTGCCCGGAAGAGTGGAAGACCCTCCAATGACACTTATGATGCAAGAAACCAGCAAGGAGTGAAAGCAAGACTCTCCCCGGCTGAAAAAGAAGCTCTCATGACGGCTGGACTATGCTTTTATTGCAAGGAAAAGGGCCATCGTGCACTTTCATGCCCCAAAAAGTTGTCAAAAAACGGACAGCGCCGGTAGGCCAGGAGCCTACCACCCCAAGACCCACTTCACGAGAAGGCAACACGCCAAGTGAGGTGGAGACCCCCGTTGAAGACGACGTTCCAGCCCCAATGAGTTTGAGAGGTTACCTTGGAGGAGAGAAGGTCCACATCTTGGTGGATAGCGGAGCTCAAGGCAACTTCATTGCTGCAGATTTTGCCACCAAGCACGGTATTACTATGCGAACTCTTGACCACGACGAGGAGATTATGATGCCCGATGGATTCTCCTATACTACCCCTTCCAAGAAGACGTACCCCTTGGCACTCTCTATCAAGTCCTTCAAGGATAGAGTAGTGTTCTCCCCCATGCAATTGGGCAAGTACGACGTCATCCTAGGGACGCCTTGGTTGACCAAGCACAACCCCCAAGTTGATTGGAGGACCGGTACTATCAAGATCAAGAATGACATCACTTCAAGAATCTGTATTTTGCGCGCAATCCAGAATATCCAGACCCAAGACATCCAGAAGCCGGCACACGAGATACTATTGTCCGCCCTCCAACTCAAGAGACTTGTGAGGAAGGGACACGAGCTTCTTTTGGCCTTGATCACGCCAAAAGACATCAAGAAAGACATCGAGAGTCAAGAAGGCAGCCCCGTTCCCAAGGAGATACAAGAAGTCTTAGAGGACTACAAAGAAGTGTTCTCCCCGGAATTGCCCAAGGGCCTACCCCCCAAAAGATTCGTAGACCACAAGATAGAGTTGGAGCCCGGAAGCAAGCCCATCTCTCGGCCTACGTTCAAAATGTCATACACGGAGCTAGACGAAGTCAAGAAGCAAATCAAGGAGCTACTGGAGCATGGCTTCATTCGACCTAGCAAGTCGCCATTTGGAGCCCCGGTGCTATTTGTCAAGAAGAAAGATGGTACCTTGAGGATGTGTGTGGACTATCGCGCCCTCAACAAGATCACCATCAAGAATCGATACCCGCTGCCGCGCATGGATGAGCTCATGGACCGGCTGGTTGGAGCCAAGTACTTCACGAAGATTGACTTACGGAGCGGCTACCACCAGATTCGCATCGCAGAACCGGACATAGAGAAGACGGCATTCAGGACAAGATATGGACATTTTGAGTTCATGGTCCTGCCATTTGGACTCACCAACGCGCCAGCAACTTTCATGACTATGATGAACACCATATTTCAGCCCATGTTGGACAGATTTGTGGTGGTATTCATCGATGACATCCTTATCTACAGCAAGACCCTTGAAGAGCATGCGAGACACTTGAAAGAAGTCCTTGAAGTATTGAAGCAAAACAAGCTATTTGCGAAGGAGTCAAAGTGCGAGTTTGCCAAACAAGAAGTGGAGTTCCTAGGTCTCCACGTGACTGCTGATGGCATC
Source organism: Mesotaenium endlicherianum (assembly GCA_009602735.1). Lineage (NCBI taxonomy): Eukaryota > Viridiplantae > Streptophyta > Zygnematophyceae > Zygnematales > Mesotaeniaceae > Mesotaenium > Mesotaenium endlicherianum. The sequence goes on from WELA01005988.1 coordinate 103,872, forward strand.
AAGATGGACCCCAAGAAGACCACGGTGGTGGAGGAATGGCCAACCCCCACGACCAAGAAAGAACTCCAGTCATTCTTGGGATTTGCCAATTGGTACAGAAAATTCATCCAAGGCTTCTCGCACATAGCAGCCCCCCTGACAGATCTACTCAAGAAGGACAGGCTATATACATGGACCGAGAAAGAGGAAGAGGCATTTCAAGAGTTAAAGCGAAGATTGACCACATCCCCGGTGCTCACACTCCCAAGTCCAAACCCAGATTGGCCCTTCCACGTCATCACCGATGCATCTTCCTATGCAATAGGAGCAATCCTGCTTCAAGACCAAGGCAAGGGACTGCAGCCCATCGCCTACGAGTCAAGGAAGCTAAATCCAGCCGAGCAAAATTATACAACCACGGAGCGAGAGGCATTGGCGATTGTACATGCCTTGAAGGTTTGGCGCTGCTACGTTGAAGGACGCAAAGTACTGGTCACCACGGACCACGAGGCGTTAAAGCACCTCCAAACGCAGCCGTATCTCTCAAGGAGACAAGCAAGATGGAGCGGATACTTGCAACAATACAACATCACGATTCAGTACCAGCCCGGCAAGACAAACCCGGCTGACCCCCTCTCAAGACTGCAATTAAATGCAGTGATGGTATCCCTGAAGACAGATCTGGAAGCTCGATTTTCAGCCGCCTATGAAAGAGACCCTTACTACAAGAACGGAGAAGCAGCCTTGGACCCATGCAAGAAGCAAGAAGGCAATTATTGGGTGAGGCAAGATACGGGCCAGAGATGTGTTCCTAATGACATAGACCTCCGGCTCTTGCTTCTACGAGAAGCACACGACAACCCTCTTGGAGGACACTTTGGAATCCTAAGGACCACGGGCGTTCTAGCTAGGACTTATTGTTGGCCAGGCATGTCTAAGCAAGTCAAGGAGTACTGCAGGAGCTGTGACACATGCCAAAGAATCAAGCCATCATCGCAAAAGGCGGGAGGACTCCTCCAACCACTACCAATCCCCGAAAGACAATGGACGGACATCTCAATGGACCTTATCGTGGACTTGCCCGTGACACCTCGAGGCCATAATGCAATACTCACGGTGGTGGACAGACTTACCAAGATGGCTCATTTTATTCCCACGACGATTAAGGCTACAGCACCACAACTTGCAAGACTCATCTTTGACAACATCTTTTGACTCTATGGACTACCATCAAGAATTGTGTCAGATAGAGACCCAAGATTCACAAGCCATTTCTGGAAAAATCTCTTCAAGAACTTGGGTACTTCGCTGGATATGTCGACTGCCTACCACCCACAATCAAATGGGCAAACCGAGCGTATGAATCGTACTCTAAAGACCTCTCTAAAGGCCTACGTGTCTACCCTCGAGCAAGACTGGGACATGTACTTGACCCCCCTCGAGTTTGCCTACAACAACACTACGCAGGCCTCTACCCAAGAGTCCCCATTCTTCCTCAACTATGGCTTCCATCCGACCACGCCACTGAGCTTCACGGCTGGCCATGATGAAGTACCTGCAGCCACAGATTTTATGGAGACATTAGAAGCAGCCCTTACAGCAGCGAAGAAAGCTCTACAACACGCGCAAGATGCTCAAGCAAGAGTGGCGAACAGATCCAGAAGAGAAATTACGTACAGAGTGGGTGACAACGTGTTACTATCATCCAAGAACATTTCCCTGAACAACAGGCCTGCCGGCAGCAAGTTCTCTCCCAAGTATTTGGGACCCTTCAAGATTATCCAGCAAGTCAACCCCGTTGCTTTCAAGCTAGAACTTCCCCAGACTATGCACATCGACCCCGTATTCCACGCTTCCCTCTTCAAGCCATATGTGCAACCCGACAACAAGTTCCCAGGACGTGTGACAACCCCACCAGCCCCAACAATAGTGGATGATCATTTGGAGTACGAAGTGGAAGACATAGTGGCTATGAGAAATTTCAGGAGACAGCAGCAATACTTGATCAAGTGGAAAGGATATCCAGATTCGGAGAATAGTTGGGTGGCGGCGCACTACCTTGACAAAGTTCAGAGAAAGTTGAAGCGCTTCCATGCCGCCAACCCCCATCTTGGACCAGCCCCAAGTCTCTCTACTAGAAGCCCGAAGACTTCAGGGAGGCAGCCTGCCACCATCAAGAAGCAGCAGAAGACCCCTTGGAGGCAGCCTGCAAGAACCACAAAGAGGAAAAAATGACATTAGACACTTTTCTCTTCTTGCAGTTTCTGGACAGAAAACTAAAACTGCTACTGGCGATAGGTCTCTTCATAATAAATTTTGAAGATTTACCTCGCTGTAGTCCATGAGTTGCTGGTCATTTAGAGTCCAAGTTTGCTTAATTTGGAGCATTGGTGAGAGAGATATGATGCTCTAAGTAGAAGGGGGTCAGGCTGCTGGCATTGTTAGGACAGAATATGCCTTCTGACATTGTGCCTTCCCCTGAACTTGGAATGCTCTGAAACTCAAGACTCTGGTAGAACATCTTACAGCGCTCAGTTTGAGACTTAGTGTGCAGAATTTGGAGAAGCATAGAAGGACTTATGATTTTCAGAAGTTTCTGCACGGATTTGGAGGAGTGCCTACTCTCTCAGCTCTCAACGACACTCCAGAAATGAGAATGCTCTCAAATTTAGTGACCCGGTATAGTTCTCTGACGCGGTCCGTCAAGCACTCAAATTCTTAGATTTGGAGCAGTTCTGTGGCCGCTATGAATTTTTGAGTTCGTGGCAGATTCTGGGCCAACTTGTACAATTTTCTTTATCATTAAGGAGTAGGCTAGCCAATAAGGTCACACCACCTCCGACCTTGACTAGTCTACCTNCCGACCTTGACTAGTCTACCTTACATGTGTAGCACCTGACTTGGCGCTTTTGACTAGTCCTCTTCACATGTGTGGCATTTGACTTGAAACTGTTGACTAGTTTGCCCCACATGTGTAAGACCTGACTTGACGCGCCGAGACGTCGCTTTTTCTATCGGGGGGGTGATGTAATGATTTGAATTATTATATATTAGTATGCATATATTTTAATGTTTTCAAATATATTTGGAGTAGTATAGTGTGGAGTCAAGTGTGAATAGGTACTCTAGTAACTTGGTTCATGTCCTTTGAACCTTCCAAGGCATTTTCGAAGTTAGAGGAAAGACCTAGAAGAACTCCATGTGGCAAAAGTCAGATGTGCCATTTTTAGGTCAAAAGGACATGTGTACATTATTCTAGAAAGAGGTGGCAAGTTTTGGGATGTGTTGGGTGCCAACACATCAACATACACCTTCCTAGAAATTACTTATGTAGCAAGTATATAAACAAGAGCTTGAACAAAGAAAGACATTCCAGAATCACTCTTGTACTTGCCAAAATCCAGAAATATATCAACTTTCAAGAAGCCATCTCTATTTCAAGAAGCTACCACTTGTGTTCAAAGATCCTTGTCTTGAATAAATAAAGTATTTTGTATTACTAAGTACTTTATCTATCTGTTTCACTACAGCACCCATGAAGGTGGCAGGAGTATTAGTCAGTCCAAATGGCATCACGTTGAACTCATAGTGTCCATAATGTGTACGGAAGGCAGTCTTGTGTTCATTCCCCTCAGCAATTCTGTTTTGATGATAACCACTCTTGAGATCTATCTTACTGAACACCTTAGCACCAAACAGGGTATCAAGCAAGTTCTCGATCTTGGGTAAAGCATACTTGTTCTTTACTGTAATTCTGTTCAGGGCTCTGTAATCCACACACATCCGCATAATGCCATCCTTTTTCTTAACAAATAGGATGGGTGCGCCGGAAGGTGATTTACTGGGGGAAATATAACCATTTTCCTCAAGCTCTGCAATCTGTGTTTTCAACTCCTCGCTCTCCACATAAACAAGCCATATGTGCGTTGCCGGGGTGGCTGACTACCAGGTAATAAATCAATTTTTTGATCTACTTCCCTCTTAGGGGGTAGTCTTGGAGGCATATTAAATACATCCGTGTACTGAGCAACAATTTTTGCAGCAGTAGGGTGCTCCTGAGGGCTCACCTTTTTCTCCACCACTTCTTCAGGTTGAGGAGGTTACCTCTCTTAGCAGCAGACAGAACATTCTGTCTTCCTTCTGGTTCCAGCTTTTGACGAACTCCATTGCGTTCAGCAACTTGCATCCTTCTGGAAGCCTCTTCTTTTCCTTCATTTGCCATCCACACAGGACAAGAGGAAGAGCACTGGTGGGTGCCAAGTCAGTCTGCCCATCACTGGCTCCTCTCACTTTAACTGTACCTCTGCTCCAACACACTTCAGCTTGATGTCTATTAAGCCAGGACCTGCCTAGCACGAGATCATAAAAGCCAGTGTTGAGTACCTCAAATGTAAGCGTTTCAGTTAGAACTGCAATGCCAGAACCTAACTGGACCTCAATAGGCTTGGTTATGACTCCTCCCGGGATACTTGAGGCATCTCCAAGGAATATTTTTCTATTCCCTTGGGTGACAGTAGGCAGCCTTAGCCGCTTAACTAAGTCCTTGTGAATAAAAGTATGTGACGCCCCTCCGTCAACAAATGCCCTCACCTTCCTACCTGCAATCATGCAATGCAGTAGGATAGGGGGGACAGTCTTCTCCTCACTTTCGCATTGTTCTCCCGACTTAGCAAAGAAATGTTGGACATCAGGTGGAACAAGAGCATCCAGAGTGTGCACTCTCTGGACGTCTATATTACTGATGGTCTCCTTTATCTGGATGTCAGGCATGCATAGTGAATCCAGTACAGCAGGACCCATAATACCTGCTACGAGGGCAACTAGTGACGACTCACTATCTCTAGCATCCTCACAGTCAGTAGACTGGATTACTGACTATTGCTGTCTTNCTGTGTTTTAAAGGCTGGTCTTTTCTCTCGACCTTTGGAAGGTGCTTGTCTAGACACTGCTCTCTGAAGTGACCTGGCTGCTGGCAATGGAAGCAAATTAATTTTGCTGAGGCTGGTCTCGGCTTAGTCCTACCACCACCTCTTCCATAGCCGCCTCGAGAGAAACCACCTCTACCTCTAGACTGCATAGCATTGTACTCATACCCATATTCATCACCCTGATCATCCTCAGCCTGGTCTCCTTCAATCGCATTGTAGGAACCGTGGGGCTTTCTGACAACCTTAGACACCAAAGCATTACTCTCGCGCTTGTGATTGAACTGCTGCTGATCCCAGGCGTCAGCATCCTGGATCAAGTCAGCCAGTTTCTCATACTTTTTCTCAGCAAAATGACCAGAGACTGCGGACTTCAAGCCATACGTGAAATATGCTATCCTATACCGTTCTGGCAAGTCTGGCTGGTTCATCATGTTCTCCTGGAACTTTTGAGCAAACTCAGCAACTGAAGTTGTCTGCTTCAGTGTTAGGGAGATCATCGCATAGATAGCTTTCTCCTGCTGGTTGATGACATCAAACTTCTCATGCAACTTCTCGACAAACTCTACCCACGTAGGGTCACCGAGTTGCCGAGCCTTACGCTCTCCTTTCCAGTAAAGCCACCAGTCTGCGGCACTACCTTTCAGTAGCGCACCGGTGTGCCTGACCTTCTCGTAATCTTGCAGTTCTGGGTAGTTCTCCAGCCACTGCTCAACATCCGCGAGAAACTTGATCAGGTAATTTTTTATGTTTCCCTCAGGATCATAGTCCTGGGGACGCTTCGGCTTGGGCTTACTAGGCCCTCTGCCACCACCACCAGTGGTTTGAGACCCCAGTTGGTCTCTGTCCCGAAGTAGAGACATTATGATTCTTATGTCCTCCTGTTGGGACTGATACATGGTCACCATTTGCGACTGCATTTGAACGAACAATGCTCCCAAGTCTACACTCTGGGGTGGTAGTCTAGCAAATGCAGCAGCAGCATTGACCTCTACTCGCTAAGTAGTGTCCTCAACGGTCCCTCTCGAACCTGCAGCAGCAATTCCTGCCGCATTCAGCCGGTCACGTATTTGACCTAGGGGTACATTGAGTTGTACAGCAGGAGGTGGGTTCAGGACATTGGCCCTGGATGCTATAAGTTCTTCAACCGTGCGCTCGTCAGCGGGCTGTCCTTCCCTCCTTTCTATATCTACAGCAGCCTGTGCTAATTGTTCAGCTGATTTGGCTCTCTGCTCCTCAGCTTGCTGTGCTGCGACTGCGGCTATAGCAATTGCCTTATCTGCAGCCTCTCTAGCTGCAGTATCTGCACTGCTTCAGAATAGGTACAGGTTCCCGCTACATGGCTTTCCGCCTGGTTTTCAACATTCTCGTTATCCTGGTTCTCCATGTCTCGGGAGTTGCTAGTTTGAGACCTTGTCCTTACCATACAAAGAAGACTGTGATAACAGCTCTGATACCACTGAAACGAATCGACTTACCAAATAGGCGATTAACAATTAATAAAAATCTTTATATCAGCAAGTAATCTTTATGGATTTTCCGTTAATTGATTAAACGGCAAAGGACAACACACTAGCAGTGAACAATACTCGTCAGTCAAATGCGAGTAAACTAGCATCAATAATGCAATCAGTAAACTCATACATAAGCAAGGTTAGAAGACAGTGCGTATCAATGGCTTCTCCCCTTGGATTCAGTTCTCTCTCAGTCAACTGTACAAGAGAGTTGGCCTCGTTTCCGAATGCCGACCTTGAGAGCAATGCCTAGCATATGTACATGGAATGAGTTTACTGTTCAACGGTCAGTGCGATGGCACCGCCTACCCGGAAGTTAACCACGTTGGTAGGACCTCGGTTAACCAAATCCACCGCCATCTCCCATCATCCCGAATCGCCATCCTTCATAGGGATGTCATCTGGCCATTCATCTAGCATACCACACTTAGATGCATATCGATGGTATTGGCAACAAGGTTCGACGTCGTGGAGTATAGTCAGAGGCAGTGGGGCAGCCACAACTTTGGAGGATATCGACATTTTGTTCCTCAAGCGCCAAGCACGAGTGGACAAGGTCCAGTACCCATGGAGTTGGGACTTGTGCAATACCAACGTAGGCAGGAGAATTTCAAGCCGAGAGGACCTTGCTAAATTTGCGGCATGCTTGGACATCTGGCTCGAGACTGTCATGTGAAGGCGAAGCAACCTCAACAGCAGGAAAAAGGAGGACGCCAGTAAGTCGTTTTGGGATGTCTACTGGCGTGAAGACGAGAACTTGCAAGGAGGTTATCCCCAGGAGCCTGCCGAGAAGCAAAGGACAAGATGTTGACAAGCCTATCATTGTGGAAGGAGTGGTCGACGGCAACAAGGCGAAGTGTACGGTCGACAGTGGCGCAAGTGCAAACTTTGTGCACAAGAAGTTGGTGAAAGAGTGGCAAATCTCTGTGCAGAAGAATTATGAGCCTAAGGAGGCAATTTTGGCGAATGGGCAGAGACTCAATTGTGGTGCACCTACGAAAGCTATTCACGTGGAAGTAGCGGGGCACCAGCGTACTGAAGTTATGGAGCAGGCAGAGTTAGGTCACCATGAGGTGATATTGGGCCGACCATGGCTGAGAAAAGCCAACCCTCAAGTGCACTGGAGCACAGGACAAGTGAAAGTCCAAGGGCGTGATGGTCGAATGGAGACAGCAAAACAGGTGGAGGTAGATACGACCACAAGTAATTGTCTTCTGTCGAGCCTGCAAGTTAAGAAGCTATGCAGGGCGAATCAGGTGAAGGAGATGTACCTTGTTTCGGTGGCCCTGGCCAGGTCATGAGATGGAGCAAGCGTGAATCCTAACAGCCTGGGCGAATGTACATTGCCGGAGGAGCAAGTAGTGGTGTCTGATCCCCTTGCTCAGAAGGAGCAGAGCCCAACTGCTCAAGAGAAGAAGCCTGCTGAGATGCCTGCCCAAATTAAGGCGCTGTTGGAGGAGTTCAAGTCCGTATTTCCTGAGGAGCTACCTGCAGGATTACCTCCACAGAGAGCTATGGAGCACAAGATTGAGTTGGAACCAGGGAGCAAGCCACCAGTGAGACCCGCCTATTGACAATCGTTTGCNCGTTCGCGAAGTTGGATGAGTTGAAGAAGCAGCTGACAGAGTAAATGGAGAAGGGATTTATTCGACCCAGCGAGTCTCCATTTGCAGCGCCAGTCTTGTTTGTAAAGAAGAAGGATGGGACTATGAGGATGTGTGTCGACTACCGGGCACTCAACAAGGTCACCATCAAGAACAGGTTCCACTTCCACGAGTGGACGAGTTGATTGACTGGCTTGTCGGGGCGAAGTACTTCTCGAAGATCAATTTAAGGAGTGGCTATCACCAGGTACGGATTGCGGAAGGAGACGTTCAGAAGACTGCTTTCAGAACTCGTTATGGGTAATTTGAGTTCATAGTTATGCTTTTTGGGTTGACTAATGCACCTGCTACATTTATGGGACTCATGAATAGTATCTTCAGACCCTATTTGGACCAGTTTGTGGTGGTATTTTTGGACGACATTCTGATCCATTCGAAGACCTTGGAAGAGCATGTGGAGCATCTGAGGAAGGTGTTGGAGGTCTTGAGAGATCAAAAGTTATATGGGAAGATGAGCAAGTGCGACTTCTGTCTCAATGAAGTCGAATTTCTTGGATATATAGTGGGAGCTGAAGGAGTCAAGGTGGAGCAGAAGAAGGTGCAAGCAGTCGGAGATTGGCCGGTACCTGCTGATATTCATCAACTCAGGAGTTTCCTCGGCATGGCGAATTATTATCGACGTTTCATTGAAGGATTTGCCAAGGTGTGTGCACCGCTGACGGACATGTTGAAGAAGCAAGAGAAGTGGCTATGGGGTGACAAGGAGCAGCAAGCCTTTGAGAAGATTAAGGAGCTGATGACACAGGCACCTGTGTTGGCAATTGCAAGTCCAGAGCTTCCTTTCACCATCATCACGGACGCATCAAATTTGGCAGTGGGAGCCATTCTTCTCCAGGACCAGGGCAAAGGATTGCAGCCAGTGGCATATGAAAGCAGAAAGTTGAGTCCTGCGGAGCCGAACTATGCAGCACACGAGCGAGAGATGTTGGCTATTATCCAGGCTTTGAGGATTTGGCGATGTTATGTGGACGGCCGGAAGGTGTTTATCAAGACCGACCACAAGAGCTTGGAGAAGTTTATGACGCAACCAACGTTGACACCAAGATAGGCAAGGTGGTTGGAGTTTCTGCAACAGTTCGACCACAAGATTGAGTTCTTACCTGGGAAGATCAACCCTGCAGACGCTTTATCCAGGAGGTGTGACCTTGCAGCTATCTCAGCCATCAAGGAGAATATGGACTTCAAGGAGAAGCTTCAAAGAGGTTATGAGGAGGACCCACAGTTTGCTGATGGTGGAGCAGCGGAGTTCAACGCGAGTATGCAGAAGAAAGACGGCATATGGTATTATGGTGATTCCAACAGAGTGGTGGTACCTGACATCAAGGAGCTACGAGACTTACTACTTGCGGAGCATCATGATTGCTTATATGCTGGACACTTTGGAAGCGAGAAGACGGCAAGCGTGCTCAAGCGAGAGTACTATTGGAGAAATATGGACAAGGACATGGAGGATTGGATCAGGAGTTGTGATGCGTGCCAGAGAAACAAGACACCAAATCAAAAGAAGGGAGGTACATTGCAGCCCCTGCCTATTCCAGAGTATCCTTGGGAGCAGATTGCTATGGACTTCATCACATCGTTACCAGTGAGTGGTCAAGGGCACGATGCAGTATGGGTTGTGTCTGATAGACTCAGCAAGATGGCTCACTTCATTCCCATGAAGGAGACTTCTACGGCAGCGGATGTGGCACGGCTATTCTTTGACCATATTTTCAGGCTACATGGGTTGCCGAAGGTGGTTGTTTCAGATCGGGATCCAAGGTTTACTAGCAACTTTTGGCGGTCTTTGTTTACATTGATGAGGACCAAGCTAAGTATGAGCACTTCCTATCACCCTCAGACAGACGGGCACAGTGAGAGGCTCAACAGAACTCTGCAAGAGGTGCTCAGGAGTTTCACTATGGAAGACCCTTCAGAGTGGGACAAGAAGTTGCCAGGGTTGGAGTTTGCCTACAACAACAGCATGCAGGGATCGACCAAGCAGTCACCATTCGCTATGGTTTATGGGAGAGAAGTATATCATCCAGGGAACATCTTGTTGGAGAAGGCCAAGGAGACTCAGGTTCCTACTACACAAGCTTTTATGGAGCAGATGGCCAAGACTTGGGATATGGCAAAGACGTGTATTTGGAAGGCACAGGAAGAGCAGGTCAAGCATGCTAACAAGCACAAGAGTGAAGTGACATTCCATATGGGTGACAAACTACTCTTGTCAACAGAAAATCTACCTTTACAGGCAAGAGGAAATTGCGGGCACGGTTTACAGGTCCCTTTGTAGTGCTCAAGCAGGTGAATCCAGTGGCCTACAAGTTGGAACTTCCTTCAGGCTGGCGTATCCATGATGTGTTCCATGTCAGTTGTTTGCGGCCATACGTTGACCCGAACGAAGGACATCCAGGACGACTACCCACACCGCCCCCACCGGTCGAGATCGATGATGTATTGGAGTATGAAGTGGAGGCGATTGTCGGCGATCGACGAGTCAAGCAAAGTCAATGATTTGTCCAAGAGTATCCGGTCAAGTGGAAAGGCTACCATGCGGACGACAACACTTGGGAGCCAGAGGCCAACTTGACTCATTGTAAGAGTAAGTTGAGACGTTATCTGCAGAATGCGTCGAGGACGTCGCATCTTGAGGAGGGGGATGATGTAAGATCATAGGTTTATAAAGTGCATTTTTGAGTTCCATAAAAGTATGTTTTGATTGTACAATAGTGTAGAGTGCATTTTTGTGGTCATTTTGATATAAAGTTCGTCGAATTTGGTCAAGTATTGAGAGAGTTACGGATTTCTGAAGTTTAATTAGTTTTGAGGTCGGTTGACGACTGTCCTTAATTCGCGGTGAGCGCGACCCGTCGGATTGACCGACAGCGTCGAGCGATCTGGCCCGTTAGAATGAACTCGAACCTTCACGTAAGTTTGGTTGACGCGGAGTGCGGACTAGGTCGATTTACCTAGAAGTTTCGGGTTAGCCTAGCGCGTCTAAGATAGAATATTCTAGTAATGTCGATGCATGTATGTGGACGTCAATTCGGCCCAACACGTCAGATTAGACTGATCTGGCTTACTCACGAATATTCTGGAAGGGACGATTTGACGAACACTTAGGAAAATTCGTAGCTTCCTCCTAGGGAGGAGCACTTAGGCAGAAAATTATAAATAGGCATAACTTCTTTGTTTCTTATCAGTTTTCACTTCTGTAAATTTCTACGGGTTTGTAATGACAGGCCTTTCATCCTACATCATTTGTGAGCAGTTTTTTGCTACTCAAGATGTTGAGTATTCTTCCCAAGCTTTGTTAGTGATATGCCGCTGCACTCTGTAGTGCGATTGCAACTAGTTCCTTTCCTCGTGAGTTACTACGCTTCCACTAGGGCACTCTGCCCCTTTCAACCAGTCCCGTGCCAATTTCAGATCTACTACCGCGGCAAGGCGCGTGGCTCCATGTGGTACGGCCCTGTCTTCCAGGTGGGTGCTCTCCGAACCCTGGAACGACAAACCCTGATGCAAACCTCAATGCGAATTCTAACGGCACCCAGCCCCAGAGCTTCGGACCCTGGAATCGTAAATCTTGATTTGAACACCAACTCCAACACTTAGCCCCAAAAACCCCGATTATCAAGTACCAGGACTAACTACTGCCGGGGCAAACTGCGGGGGGGGCCACGTGGGACGAACCCGTCTTCCAAATGGTTGCTCTCTGGACCCGGAATGTTACAGCTGGAAAGTCTAAATTCATTCTTATCTCCAGCACCCAGCAGGTTGGGAGGTGAATCAGCACTGGGTAGCGGCCGCAGCCCAAGCCCCAGGAGCAGCAGCAGCAGTAGCAGCAGCACCAGCCCAGCCGTCGGCACCATCGGCTCCACATCCTTTTTCTGTCTAAGGGGCATAGTCTAAGGGGCACGTCAATGTATACGTCGTGTGCCTGTGCCCAAGGGATCATGCGCTGCAACCACTTACTCACGCAAATTGGAGACCCCCACGAGCTACTCGTTGTCTGATGCCACTGAAGCCCGCCGCACTCTGTTCCATTCCTCTTCTAACTTGCCCCTCACCTCGCGAACGGGCTGAAGTCGATGGCGTTAGGCGGCGCGCGTTGGAAGCACTGCAGCTGACTGCCCCTTGGGTTTCAGGTTTATGGTTCAGGGCTTAGGGTGTGAGAGAATGCTGACCAAGGCTTCCTGAGAACTTGGGCCCGAGCTCTTACCCCTGCTTGACACATGTCACCCTGTACTCCAAAGCTGCTGATTCCCTCCACATCCCCCCCCCCCCCTTCCCCCTCTCTCCTACGCTTCCCCCAAGAACGAAGGAATGCGTGCATTCACACCTGATTGTTTTGTCACATGATGCACGTGCCTTTTCAAGTAGGTCAGCCTTAAGCTTGAGTGCACATCATTTGTATGTCAGCTGATGTATGTGTATGAGTGTTTATATATGTGTCTTAAGGTACATGTATAGACGTGTATATTCATACATACATGGACAGATGTATGCAGACACAATGTGTGTCTGTATATATGTGTATATATAATCAAGTATATATGTATACATGTATATTATGTTCATCTACAATTTTGCATTAAGCGTGTGTGTGTGCGACCGCGGCGGGCGCATGCAGGTGAAGGTGCTGGATGGCCACACGGTGTGGCGTCGGCGCCACTACCGCGTGCGCCGCGCCAAAACTCGAGGCACCTGCAACCTGTTGGTGCTCGACAACGGCGTCGTCTCTGCCGAGTTCTGGCGCATCGTCAACGCTGCCGCCGACCTCTCCTGGGCCTTATTTCACTATAGGTATGCTGTGCACGCCTGCGTCCGCGCACTCTCGGGGCCTCCAACGCCGCAAGTCTGGGTGCGCGCGTGCGTGCATGCTCCTTGTGGCCCTCCTTCTGCATGAGTGCCCATGCCTGCTGCGTACACACGCCTGCGCATTCCTGGGGCCTCTTTCACCGCAAGTATGAGTGCCCGTGCCCCCTGGGCAGGCGCGCACATGTACTTTGTAGTACAAAAAGTCTTCGACAAGCCCACTGGAGCTGCGTAATGTTACATGCTGTGACACCCGGTGGTGACACTCGTCACGCTCACAAGGCTGGCACTCGCTGTGGCGGAGCGCTGCTGCTGCTGCTGCTGCCGCTGCTGCTCTTGGGGGGGAGGGGTGGGGGGGGAACGGGGGCAGGTGGTTTTGACGAATCACACGTCCATGATCGACCTCATCATCCAGGAACACCTCACCGCCTTTGCCGTCATCATGCAAAAGAACCCCGGCTGGGTTGGTATGTCGTGCGCGCGCCCCTCGTCGCCCCCGACAGCAGCTGCCTGAGGCTGTGAGGTGCCGAGGCCAGCTCAAGCTGCGCTGCTGTGCTCTTGGTCGCTTTCCCCTGCTCACTGCGCTTTTGCACATTCAATCCGAAGCACATTCAATCCGGAGCACAGAGTGGATACTATGTGCACCTCTTTTGTATTCTGCCAGCTGGCGGTGATGTTCTGATCTTCGAGGCATAGACAATATAAAATAGGTGTCTGAGATGTGCTGCCCTGGCGCAATGTGGTGTGCTCGTGCGCTTAGGCTGTTTGTTTGCCACACCCTTGAAGATCTCCTCCCTCTTTGCTCTCCCCACTCTTGACCCTCTTTTTTGCGCCAGATTGACCTTGAGCCCCTTCCTTCCCCTCACTTCCCGTCTTAGTCAACGTCAAGGCCACATCCCAGCTGTCGTTGCTTCCCAACGATTGTGCCCCGGCTCGGCCCGACCTTGGTCATTTCATGCGATTCGCCCTTGCTGGCGGCCCTGTGCTGTGCTGCCAAGTGCTGTGATGTGCTGTTTGGTGCCGTGCTGTGTCTTCCGCTCTGCTGGCTTGTGCTTTGCTAAGCTGGGCTGGGCTGTGTGCCGTGCTTTGTTGGGCTGTGCTGTGATGGGCTCGGCTCTAATGGCGGCCGGACAATCGGCATATTCGTTAAGATCGAGAGCAGCGACTGCCTCAAGAACCTGAACAAGATCATCGTGGTCTTGGACGACGCCATGGTGGCGCGCGGTGACCTGGGCGCGCAAATTCCCCTGGAGCAGGTGCTAGCCGTGCAGCAGGAGGTGGTGCACATCTCTCGGCAGCTCAACAAGCCCGTCATTGTCGCCTCGCAGCTACTGGAGTCCATTATCGAGTTCCCACCCCCAACCGTGCCGAGGTGCTCGCTCCCTCCCCTCCCCCCCCCTTTCCTCTCCCCACCTTCTCCCTGCCTTCCTTCCCTCCATGGCATCTAAAACATTTCTCGCCACCAACCTTGGGGAACCACTCATCCCCCCCCCTTCAGGGATCCCCCCCACCCCCCCCTTATTGAAGCTCAGAGGCATCCGCTCTTTTATCCGAACTCAAAAGGATAAACTTAATCCCTTCCACAAACTAGCACCAGCTACATTAGGGAAACTTCTGAAGACCCAGTGAAGCCACCACAAGGCTTCTGCAAGACAGGAGAACCCTCCTTGGCACGAGGCGACTCCTGGTTACTTTCAAACGACATCGGGCTATCTCAAGCTGACTCCTGACCATGTCATGCGACCGCCTGGCGTGTTTGACAATGCAACCAACAAGCTGGGACTGAACGCCATCTTCGTGTTCAGCAAGAAGAGGTCCATGGCGTCCATGCTCGCGCCCAACTGGCGCCCCGACTGCCCCATCTTTACCTTCACGACCTCCCAGGTAGAATCAGCACTCTCTCGGTCCAGCACTCCGCCTCCCCCCCTGTTCCTCTCCCTCTCGCCCCGCCTCCCTCCCTCCCTCCTCGTTCAGTCCTCTGCTGTCAGGAACGCACGCCAGCGTCACTGTCGATTACCTTCACACGTGTGCATGAGGCGGAGAACGCCAGAGGAGCACCGCTGGCTTGTGCCTCCCGAGGCCTGCTTGCTTCCTCCAAGGGGGGCTCACTTTGATGCTAGTGCAGGTGACGAAGCTTCAAGAACAAAAGCAGGCCCAGGGCCAGGGCCAAGGCAAGGGGCACGTGTTAATTGTAATGAATCAGTATATTAGTAGATATAATATTCATTTAAATATAATAGTTAATTTAGTTCAGCCTGCTGAACTTTAGTTAGTAGTCAGTCTGCTGAACTTTAGTTAATAATCAGTTTGCTGGACTTTACATAATTATCAGTTTAATGACTCGGCCAAAAGCAGCAGGCTGAAGTCAACTTAAGTCAGCTTGCTGACACATTCTTTGACAGCCAGCTGACTTCCGTGCTCGGTAGCAGCGAACTGCCTTGATATGCATCTAAGTACCACCTGCTAGATGAATGGCCAGATGACATCCCTATGATGGATGGCTATTCGGGATGATGGGAGATGGCGGTGGATTTGGTTAACCGAGGTCCTACCAACGTGGTTAACTCCCGGGTAGGCGGTGCCATCGCACTGACCGTTGAACAGTAAACTCATTCCATGTACATATGCTAGGCATTGCTCTCGAGTTCGGCATTCGGAAACGAGGCCAACTCTCTTGTACAGCTTACTGAGAGAGCTCTGAATCCAAGGCGAGAAGCCATTGATACGCACTGTCTTCTAACCTTGCTTATGTATGAGTTTACTGATTTGCATCATTGATGCTAGTTTACTCGCATTTGACTTACGAGTATTATTCCCTGCTAGTGTATTGTCCTTTGCCGTTTAACTAGTTAACGGAAATACCATAAAGATTACTTGCTGATATAAAGATCTTTATTAATTGTTAATCGCCTATTTGGTAAGTCGATTCATTTCAGTGGTATCGGAGCAGTTATCACAGTCTTCTTTGTATGGTAAGGACAAGGTCTCAAACTAGCAACTCCCGAGACATGGAGAACCAGGATAACGAGAATGTCGAAAACCAGGCGGAAAGCCATGTAGCGGGAAACCGTACCTATTCGGAAGCAGTAGCGGATACTGCAGCTAGGGAGGCTGCAGATGAGGCAGCTGCTATTGCCTCAGTCGCAGCTCAGCAAGCTGAGGAGGAGATAGCCAGACTAGAAGCTGAACAAGTAGCAAAGGCCGCTGAAGATATACAAAGGAGGGAAGGACAGCCAGCTGACGAGCGCACTGTTGAAGAACTTATGGCATCAAGGGCCAATGTTCAGAACTTACCTCCTGCCGTACAACTTAATGTACCCCTAGGTCAAATACGTGACCGGCTGAATGCGGCAGGAAATGCTGCTGCAAGAGCAAGAGGGATTGTTGAGGACACTACTCAGCGAGTAGATGCCAATGCTGCTGCTGCATTTGCTAATCTACCACCCCAAAATGTAGACTTGGGAGCATTGTTCGTTCAGATGCAGTCGCAAATGGCGACCATGTATCAGTCCCAGCAGGAGGACAAAAGAATCATAATGTCCCTACTCCGGGACAGAGACCAACTGGGGTCTCACACCACTAGTGGTGGTGGCCGAGGGCCTAGTAAGCCCAAGCCGAAACCTCCCCAGGACTATGATCCTGAGGGAAACAGAAAATATTACCTGATCAAGTTTCTCGCGGATGTTGAGCAGTGGCTGGAGAACTACCCAGAACTGCAAGATTACGAGAAGGTCAGGCACACCGGTGCGCTACTGAAAGGCAGTGCCGCAGACTGGTGGCTTTACTGGAAGGAAGAGCGTAAGGCTCGGCAACTCGGTGACCCTACGTGGGTAGAGTTTGTCGAGAAGTTGCATGAGAAGTTTGATGTCATCAACCAGCAGGAGAAAGCTATCTATGCGATGATCTCCCTGACACTGAAGCAGACCACTTCAGTTGCTGAGTTTGCTCAAAAGTTCCAAGAGAACATGATGAAGCAGCCTGATTTGCCAGAACGGTATAGGATAGCATACTTCAGGTATGGCTTGAAATCCGAGGTCTCTGGTCATTTTGCTGAGAAAAAGTATGAGAAACTGGCTGACTTGATCCAGGATGCTGACGCCTGGGATCAGCAGCAGTTCAATCACAAGCGCCAGAGTAACGCTTTGGTGTCTAAGATTGTCAAAAAGCCCCACGGTTCCTACAATGCAGTTGAAGGAGACCAGGCTGAGGATAATCAGGGTGATGAATATGAGTATGAGTACAATGCTATTCAGTCTAGAGGTAGAGGTGGTCCCTCTCGAGGTGGCTATGGAAGGGGTGGTGGTAGGACTAAGCCGAGACCAGCCTCAGCAAAATCTACTTGCTACCATTGTCAGCAGAAAGGCCACTACAGAGAACAGTGTCCGGTCAAGCACCTGCCTAAGGTCGAGAGAAAAGACCAGCCTTTAAAAGACAGCAACAGTCAGTAATCCAGTCTACTGACTGTGAGGATGCTAGAGATAGTGAGTCGTCACTAGCTGCCCTCGTAGCAGGTATTATGGGTCCTGCTGAACTGGATTCACTATGCATGCCTGACAACCAGATAAAGGAGACCATCAGCAATATAGACGTCCAGAGAGTGCACACTCTGGATGCTCTTGTTCCACCTGATGTCCAACATTTCTTTGCTACGTCAGGAGAACAATGCGAAAGTCAGGAAAAGACAGTCCCCCCTATCCTACTGCATTGCATGATTGCAGGTAGGAAGGTGAGGGCATTTGTTGACGGAGGGGCGTCACATACTTTTATCCACAAGGACTTAGTTAAGCGGCTAAGGCTGCCTACTGTCACCCAAGGGAATAGAAAAATATTCCTTGGAGATGCCTCAAGTATCCCGGGAGGAGTTATAACCAAGCCTATTGAGGTCCAGTTAGGTTCTGGCATTGCAGTTCTAACTGAAACGCTTACATTTGAGGTACTCAACACTGGCTTTTATGATCTCGTGCTAGGCAGGTCCTGGCTTAATAGACATCAAGCTGAAGTGTGTTGGAGCAGAGGTACAGTTAAAGTGAGAGGAGCCAGTGATGGGCAGACTGACTTGGCACCCACCAGTGCTCTTCCTCTTGTCCTGTGTGGATGGCAAATGAAGGAAAAGAAGAGGCTTCCAGAAGGATGCAAGTTGCTGAATGCAATGGAGTTCGTCAAAAGCTGGAACCAGAAGGAAGACAGAATGTTCTGTCTGCTGCTAAGAGAGGTACCTCCTCAACCTGAAGAAGTGGTTGAGAAAAAGGTACACCCTCCGGAACACCCTACTGCTGCAAACATTGTTGCTCAGTACACGGATGTGTTTAATATGCCTCCAGGACTACCCCCTAAGCGGGAAGTAGATCATAGGATTGATTTATTACCTGGTAGCCAGCCACCCTGGCAACGCACGTATGGCTTGTCTTATTTGGAGAGTGAGGAGTTGAAAACACAGATTGCAGAGCTGGAGGAAAATGGTTACATTTCTCCCAGTAAATCACCGTACGGCGCACCTATCCTATTTGTTAAGAAAAAGGATGGCAGTATGCGGATGTGTGTGGATTACAGAGCCCTGAACAGAATTACAGTAAAGAACAAGTATGCTTTACCCAGAATCGAGGACTTGCTTGATACCCTGTCTGGCGCTAAGGTGTTCAGTAAGATAGATCTCAAGAGTGGTTATCATCAAATCAGAATTGCTGAGGGGGATGAACACAAGACTGCTTTCCGCACACGTTATGGACACTATGAGTTCAACGTGATGCCATTTGGACTGACTAATGCTCCTGCAACCTTTATGGGTGCTATGAATAACATTTTCGGACCTTATTTGGATAAGTTTGTGCAAGTTTTCCTGGATGATATTTTAATTTTCTCTAAAGATGAAATTCAGCACACTGAATACTTAAAGAAAGTGCTGGACACTTTGCGGAAAAATCACTTGTATGCTAAGATGAGCAAGTGTGATTTCTTTAAGGAAAGTATTGAATTCTTAGGCCACGTTGTCAGTAAAGAGGGCATCAGTGTGGATCCTAAGAAAGTCCAGACCATAAGGGACTGGCCAGTACCACAGTCTGTCTCTGAAGTTAGATCCTTCCTCGGGTTGGCTAACTACTATAGGAGATTTATTGAGAATTATTCCACAAAGGCCAGTAAACTGACTGACCTTACTAAGAAAGACATCGGGTATGTGTGGGGGGAAGAGCAGCAGGCTGCCTTCCAGACCCTTAAAGATGCCCTTTGTTCTGCCCCAGTGCTAGCCGTGTATGACCCCAGCAAACCGGTGCAGGTGGTTACTGATGCCTCTGATTTTGCCATGGGTGCTATTTTGTTGCAGCCTGCTGACAAAACCACAAAGGATGGTAAGGTACGGCAGGAGTGGCATCCTGTGTTGTATGAGTCTATGAAATTTAATCCAGCGGAGATTAATTACTCAGTGCATGATAAAGAGCTGCTAGCTATCATTCATGTACTCAAACAGTGGAGAGCATACTTACATGGTAAAGCTTTTAAGGTGATTACAGATCATCTAGCTCTGACCCACTTTCAGAAGAAGTCCAAGCTGTCGAGGAGGGAGAACCGCTGGAGCCAGATGCTGGAGCAGTTCCAAGTCCAGATCGACTACAAACCAGGGAAGTTGAATCCTGCTGATGCACTCTCTAGAAGACCTGACTTGCAAGAAAGGAACTTTAGTCAGCATGCTGTAGATAAAGTCCTGTGTGCACTCACTTCACTAAAGGTGAAAAAGTCCTTCCTTGAACAACTTAGGAAAGCCTACCTTTCTGACCCAACATTTGAGCCCAGCCCCACTACTGGTATGTGTCGTGCTACCGCACTCGGGTATAAGCTCAAGGGAGGGGTCTGGGTGACTGAAACCACTTCAGGCAGGCTGAAGCTGGTCATTCCTAATAATTTGGAAATAAGGTCTCTCTTACTGAGTCAAGCTCATGACAGTCTCCTGGGTGGACATTTGGGGCAGGCCAAAACTGTTGGCAAACTGGCAAAACATTATCATTGGGAGGGGTTACCCCGGGAGGTCTTGAAATATGTCAAGTCCTGTGACCAGTGTCAGAGAAATAAGTCTCGGCACACACCACCCGGAGGTCTCTTGCAACCGCTACCCATCCCAGCGGGACGCTGGGAAACTATATCCATGGACTGGGTGGTCTCACTACCAAGAACTGCCAACGGGCATGATTCAATACTGGTAGTCGTGGATAAACTGACAAAAATGGTCATTTTTATCCCCACAACTGTCAAAGTGACTGCACTCGAAACAGCGAGACAGTTTTACAACCATGTAGTATGCCAACATGGGCTCCCTTCTAATATCATCTCAGACAGAGACTCAAAATTCACCTCTAAGTTCTGGAGAGCTTTAATGGGGTTAATGGGAGTCAAACAGCTGCTCAGCACAGCAAACCACCCTCAGACTGATGGGCAGACTGAAAGAACTAACCGAGTTCTGCAGGAGGTGCTGAGAGCATATATTAACCAAAAACAAGATAATTGGGATGACCTGTTGCCTCAAATTCAGTTTGCGGTCAACAGTGCGGTGCACGCGTCAACGGGCAAAACTCCTTTTGAACTCAGCCTGGGTAGAGTCCCTAAGTCTCCTCTAGATGTGCTAGGGGAATCTTTAACTCACCCTGAAGGGATTGACAACCCGGTCTCCCTCCAGTTAACTCAGGAGTTTGCTGACACCCTGTCAGAAGTCCAACGAAACTTGCACACGGCCCAAGAAAACCAACAAAAATACGCTAATCAACACCGTCGGGAACTGACATTTTCCAAGGGGGATTTAGTCAAACTGCATTCTCAGCACCTGTACCTCCCTGGTGTGGTCAAGAAAAAGCTTGGCCCTGTCTGGGTCGGTCCATATTCGGTGGTCCGTCGTGTCGGTCAGAATGCTTACAAACTGAACATGTCAGCTGAATACAAGGGGCACCCGGTCTTTAATGTCTCCTTCCTGGAACCGTACATCAAAGGTGATACACTGTTCACAGGTCGGTTCCCTGTCCAACCGGGACCGGTCCCCGCTGTCCGGGACGGCGACCCTGAGGAATATGAGGTCGATGAGATTTTAGACGCTCGCTCGGTCCGTCGATCGTCTAAATATGTCATGAAATACCTCATTCGATGGAAGGGTTACGATGCCTCTGGGGACACTTGGGAGTTTAAGGACCACTTGACCAATGCCAAAGGGGCGTTGACACGGTTCCACCTTCGGGCCGCTGGAGTCCCTCCATAACTGTCATTTCAGTTGACACGGGAAGGTGACAGGCGGTCCTGTCTCCATTTAAGTTGGAGGGGAAAATATATGACAGTTAGTGAGCGAGAGCGATAAAAACACACTCATACGTTTATGTGTAGCGCATCGCAACTACGTCAACTTTTAGCAATCATCCTGTAAGGTAAACAGCAGCGAAGCCACTATACTAAATACTAACATACTTCCTGCAATCCCTATGACAAAGGTCCATATCCTACTAACTTGTGCCCTGGTTACATGTGCAGGATGGCGCCCACCACACAAAAGGAGGACAGAAAGCGCAAGGCAGAAGAAGCCAGGAGGACAATGGAGCAATACCAGAAGGAGCTGGCGGCGACGTCCCTCACCAGGAGAGAACAAGAAAGGGTCCGCAAACAACAAGAGGCGGCAGAAGAGGCACAGAGGAAGAAGGATCAGGAAGCGGAAAACCTCAGGAAGGCTGAGGAGGAGAGACACAAGAAACAGCAAGAAGAAGCGGCAGCGGCAGAAGAGGGGAAAAGAAGAAAGATTGAAGCGGACACGCAGAAGAGCTTGGCCACTTACAGGTATACTGTGGTGGGTGGCCAAAACTTCGATAACC
>WELA01006042.1:0-20674 GCA_009602735.1 Mesotaenium endlicherianum
TTGACATTAGACACTCTTCTCTTCTCGCAGTTTCCGGACAAAAAACTAAAACTGCTACTGGTGATAGGTCTCTGCATCATAAATTCTGAAAATATACGTGGCTGTAGTCCATAAGTATTCGGTCATTTAGAGTCCAAGTTTGCTTAACTTGGAGCACTGGTGAGAGAGATATGATGCGCTAAGTAAAAGGGGGTCAGGCTGCTGGCATTGTTAGGGCAAAATATGCCTTCAGACATTGTGCCCTCCCCTGAACTTGGAATGCTTTGAAACTCAAGACTCTGGTAGAACATCTTACAACGCCTATTTTGAGACTTACTTTGCAGAATTTCAAGAAGTATAGGAGGACTTATGATTTTCAGAAGTTTCTGCACAGATTTGGAGGAGTGCCTACTCTCTCAGCTCTCAACGACACTTCAGAAATTAGAATGCTCTCAAATTTGATGACCCGGTAGAATTCTCCGATGCAGTCCGTCTGGAACTCAAATTTTTAGATTTGAAGCAGTTCTGTGGACGCTATGAATTTTTGAATTTGTGGCAGATTCTGCGCCAACTTGTACAATTTTCTTTATCATTAAGGAGTAGGCTAGCCAATAAGGTCACACCACCTACGACCTTGCCTAGTCTACCTTACATGTGTAGGACTTGACTTGGCGCCTTTGACTAGTCCTCTTCACATGTGTGGCATCTGACTTGAAACTGTTGACTAGTTTGCTCCACATGTGTAAGACCTGACTTGACGCGCCGAGACGTCGCTTTTTCTATCGGGGGGGTGATGTAGTGATTTGAGTTATTATATATTAGTTTGCATATATTTTAATGTTTTCAAATATATTTGGAGTAGTATTGTGTGGAGTCAAGTGTGAATAGGTACTCTAGTAACTTGGTTCATGTCCTTTGAACCTTCCAAGGCATTTTCGAAGTTAGAGGAAAGACCTAGAAGAACTCCATGTGGCAAAAGTCAAATGTGCCATTTTTAGGTCAAAAGGACATGTGTACATTATTCTAGAAAGAGGTGGCAAGTTTTGGGATGTGTTGGGTGCCAACACATCAACATACACCTTCCTATAAATTACTTATGTAGCAAGTATATAAACAAGAGCTAGAACATAGAAAGACATTCCAGAATCACTCTTGTACTTGCCAAAATCCAGAAATATATTAACTTTCAAGAAGCCATCTCTCTTTCAAGAAGCTACCACTTGTGTTCAAAGGTCCTCGTCTTGAATAGATAAAGTATTATATTTCACTAAGTACTTAATCTATCTGTTTCACTACAAAGGAGGACAATGGAGCAATACCAGAAGGAGCTGGCGGCGACGTCCCTCACCAGGAGAGAACAAGAAAGGGTTCGAAGACAACAAGAGGCGGCAGAAGAGGCACAGAGGAAGAAGGATCAGGAAGCGGAAAACCTCAGGAAAGCTGAGGAGGAGAGGCAGAAGAAACAACAAGAAGAAGCGGCACCGGCAGAGGAGGAGAGAAGGAGAAAGGCTGAAGCGGACAGGCAGAAGATCTTGGCCACTTACAGGTATACTGTGGTGGGTGGCCAAAACTTTGATAACCTGAAGGAAGCATTGCTGGCAGCCCAGGAGATCAACAAGCTAGAACAGACAACACTGCTACACAGGGAAAGGGCTGCAGCACTGGATAGGTACATTGAGACACAAACTGGTGTGGTACTCTACGAAGATTATGCCAAGATGGTGGGCTATACAGCAGAGCAGGCCCGGTACCTTGCAGATGATTCAGACCACAAGCCGGTCCCAATACCGGGAATAGTGGGAGATCAGAGACTTATCAGGATGGTGAGCATGCGGCCCGATAGCTTTAAGGATACGGTATTCTACCTCACACTTCTGCCAGCTTACAATGAAGTTGAGAGAAGGAGCTGGGAGTACTTGGCCAAGGAAGCAGGACAACAGATGTTCTCTTCCCACTGGTTTCCGTGTAAACTGAGGTAAGGCTGAGCATGGACCCCAGTACTACCAGCAGCCAACAGATTGGAGGTGGATGACCGTCACAAACGAAAAGCAGGACTGTGACCGAGCCCAACCGGATGACTTCCACTATGGCATGGACGGCTACCTCATCCTACCACCTCACATTGCCCCTTGGGACCCCAGGCTGAATGGCTGCCTGAGCAATATGAATGCAGAGACCAAAGAGCACACGAGGAGGGGGAGAGACTACTTCTCTAAGGGAAAGCATGCTTTTGTCAAATGGGCAAAGAATGCAGGCCGGATAGATATCAGCAGGCTGAAGGCCAAGCAACCTTTGGCGCGCCCTGAGAAAGGGAGGTCTATAGACTACTCCATGTCTACCAGGGAGCAGGACGACTTAGTGGACGAGACTCCTACCCTCTCGGAGGAGGAAGATGAGGAGGATGAGGAAGAAGAACAAGGAAGAGGAGAAGCATCAGAATCTGGTACTCAAGACACCCAGGGGCAGGCAAGAGCAGGGCTTCCTCAGGAGCCAAGATCAGGAATATGGCATGTGACCCTGACCATAGAGGTAACTGAATCGCGCACTCGCTCCCCCAGCCCACCTGCCCAAGCAGGGGAAGAAGCTGATCTGACTGTACTTGGCAGCAGACAAAGGCAGAAATCCCCAGAGGACAGGGATGCCAGAAGAGGGATACGCGGGGTGGCCAGAGGTATGCCGGCCTCTCCCTTCGCCCAGGGGCATGTACCTCTTGCCAATGTATTTCAGCATCCTACTGGAATGCCTGTCTATGTGGGGATCAACACCCAAGTGGTTGAAGAGCAGGCTACCATCCTTCGTTCGCCTCGAGGTCCAACTTTAGAACAAACGGGGTTCTTTAGAAGGCCAGCAGACAGACCTAGAGGGCTGTCCAGATCTAGATCCAGATCTCAGTCTCCTAATCCTGAAGCCCCAGGAACAACCCCCTAGGTGACAAGCTGAAGAGGCAGTTAGTTGGGGGGGGGGGCTGGTCAGGTTTAGTTCCCTGACCAAAAACTTCTGCAGTTTAATGTTGTTGAGGCGTCAACAAGTTAAGTTGGAGGGATTGTAATGAATCAGTATATTAGTAGATATAATATTCATCTAAATATAATAGTTAATTAAGTTCAGCCTACTGAACTCTAAGTAGTATTGAGTCTGCTGGACTTTATATAATTATCAGTTTAAGGGCCCAGCCGGAAGCAGCAGGCTGAAGCCAACTTAAGTCAGCTCGCTGACACATTCTTTGACAGCCAGCTGACTTCCGTACTCGGTAGCAGCAAATTGCCTAGATATGCATCTAAGTATGGTATGCTAGATGAATGGCCAGATGACATCCCTACGATGGATGGCGATTTGGGATGATGGGAGATGGCGGTGGATTTGGTTAATTGAGGTCCTACCAACGTGGTTAACTCCCGGGTAGGCGGTGCCATCGCACTGGCCGTTGAACAGTAAACTCATTCCCTGTACATATGCTAGGCATTGCTCTCGAGTTCGGCATTCGGAAACGAGGCCAACTCTCTTGTACAGCTTACGGAGAGGGATCTGAATCCAAGGCGAGAAGCCATTGATACGCACTGTCTTCCAACCTTGCTTATTTTTGAGTTTACTGGTTGCATTATTGATGCTAGTTTACTTGCATATGACTTACGAGTATTATTCACTGCTAGCGTGTTGTCCTTTGCTGTGAAATCAATTAACGGAAAATACCATGAAGATTACTTGCTGATATAAAGATCTTTATTAATTGTTAATTGCCTATTTGGTAAGTTGATTCATTTCATCAACGCCAAAGGGGCATTGAAACGATTTTATCTTCCAGAAGCTGGTAAACCATCCTAACAGTCATATTAGTTGACACAAGAAGGTGACAGGAGGTCCGCCCTCCATTTAAGTTGGAAGGAAATGGGAATGTGTCAGTTAAGTGACAGCATAGTGACAGATGTGATAGGCAGCTAAGGTGGCGGGTGTTCACCGCTCGGAACAATGAAAGGGTCCTTACATAAAACTCATCACTTAATTCACACTGCACACTTATCTGTTCGCTCACCCTTACTACAATATAGATTATTTGACTCCAAGCACCAGCCCTGTTAAGGCAACGAGATAAACCTGCTGTACTGCTACAAACTTGCTGTGTCCACGACTATGAAATGAATCGACTTACCAAATAGACGATTAACAATTAATAAAGATCTTTATATCAGCAAGTAATCTTTATGGTATTTTCCGTTAGCTGGTTTAACGGCAAAGGACAACACACTAGCAGTGAATAATACTCGTAAGTCATATGCAAGTAAACTAGCATCAATAATGCAAATCAGTAAACTCATACATAAGCAACGTTCGAAGACAGTGCGTATCAATGGCTTCTCGCCTTGGATTTTGATCGCTCTCAGTAAGCTGTACAAGAGAGTTGGCCTCGTTTCTGAATACCGAACTCGAGAGCAATGCCTAGCATATGTACATGGAATGAGTTTACTGTTCAACGGCCAGTGCGATGGCACCGCCTACCCGGGAGTTAACCACGTTGGTAGGACCTCGGTTAACCAAATCCACCGCCATCTCCCATCATCCCGAATCGCCATCCATCATAGGGATGTCATCTGGCCATTCATCTAGCATACCACACTTAGATGCATATCGAGGCAGTTCGCTGCTACCGAGTACGGAAGTCAGCTGGCTGTCAAAGAATATGTCAGCAAGCTGACTTAAGGTGACATCAGCCTGCTACTTCCGGCCGAGTCATTAAACTGATATTAAATATAAAGTCCAGCAAATTGATCATTAACTAAAGTTCAGCAGGCTGAACTTATTTAACTATATTATTTGAATGAATATTATGTCAACCAATATACTGATTCATTACAATCCCTCCAACTTATCATGTTGTCGCCTCGACAACACTAACACTAATAACAGCGTGCTGTCCCTTCCGTCCCCAGCCTACTGCCATTAGGAGGGAGATGTCCCTGAGGCCCTATACTCAGGGGAGCCAGACCTCCTCCTGTCTTGGGGTCTTCTGAAGCCTGTCAGAGAAGGAGGTTCCGTGTAAGGACCCGGCGGAGAACGCAGTAACTGGGCTGTTTCCTCCTGCACAGTCTGAAACTGAAGGGAGGCAGCCTTCTCCTGGGCAGCCCTCAAACTAACAGGTACGTATACCGGCATCCCAGAAGGATGTTGCATGACATGAGCCAAGGGTACATGCCCTCTCTGCGAGGGAGATGCTGGCAGGCCTCTGGCTATCTCCCGAGCAGCCCTCCTGTCTGCCCTGTCTGACTGGGTCTCCTTGCCTGGAGATGGGGTCTGTCCTCTAGTGTCCTCCTCCTCGCCTTCCTCTTCATCTTCCTCTGACTCCTCCTCCTCGCCGTCCCCGGGTTCCTCTGAGACTTCTGGGGTGTCATCTGTCAGCTGCTCCAGCTCTTCCCGAGAAAAAGAATATCCCACTGACCTTCCCCTTTTGGGTGCTGGTGGGGGCTGCTGAGTCCGAACCGCATAGAGGTCCTTTTCCCCCTGCTTACTTGCCCATTTGGCATAAGCGTGCTTCCCTTTGGAGAATGACTCTCAGGCTCTGCTTCTGTCCCCCTGCATCTCCTGGCTCATGCAATCTCTGACTCCATCCAATCTTGGGTCCCAAGCCGCAATGTGAGGGGGCAATACTATGTTCCCCTTTAGGTCTGTCAGGAAATCCTCATCCGTCGCCCTGTCATTCTGCTGGTCCCTCATGTTGATGGTCATCCACCGCCAATCAGTGGGCTTTTGGAAGAAGGCAGCGTCTGTCTTTTTGAGAGTACAAGGGTACCAGTGCCCTGCAAAGTCCAGCTGACTGGTTTCTCTGGCCAAGAATTCCCAGCTCCTCCTCTCCACCTCATTGTACATGGCCTTGAACCTGTTGTGGGGTGTTGAGTCCTTGAAGCTGTCCGCGTCCATGGGGATCATCCTGATGACCCTATCTGCCCCCCAGATACCAGGAATCGAGACAGCTCCTGCTTCGTTCACCTGGGCCATTGCCTTGGCCTCTCCGATTGCATATCCTACCATCCTGGGGTAATCGTGGTAGAGGAGGAGCCCTGTGCTGACCTCTATATACTTGTCAAAGTTTTCGGATGTCTCCCCTTCCCTTTGGAGGATTTCCTTCTGCGACTCACTGCAACTTCTCTGGGCATACTTGAAGGCCTCCTCCCGTAGATCAAAGCCCTTGCCCAGCACTGTGTAGCGGTAGCTGCTGATTCTCCTCTATTCTTCTTCTTCAGCCTGCTGCTTCCGCTTCTCCTCAGCTTGCCTCTTCTCCTCTGCTTTCTTGGCCTCCTCTGCAGTTTTTCTGTCCATTTCTTCCAGCCTCAGTCTGGCCTGTTCCTCCTCCTCCTTCTTCTTCTGTGCCTCCCGTTCTTGTTGGAGTCTTTGTGATTCCCGAGCGGAGATGGAAGATGATTCGATGTCTCCACGGAATTGCAAGTATTCTGCATGTGCCTCTTCCGCCCTTCTCTTCCTCTTGAGTTCCGACTTTTGAGTCATCTTGCTCAATTATAAACACAATGCAGTTAGTGAAGTCATGATATTTTGCCGCTACTGAGTGCCCTTGATGAAGAGGGACGCAATCGGGAGAGTTCCTAGTGTGGAATACTTGGTGTGAGTGAATATAAGGAAAAATTGAGTTAGAGAGCAAGTGAGTGTGAGCGCAGGTTGAGTGTGTAATATGGTGATCAGAGAATACCACTCCCTCCAACTTAAGTTTAAAGGTGGGCTGCTTGTCACAACTGTCACTAACTGTCACATCCCCCTCCAACTTATATGGAGACGGGACCTCCTGTCACCTTCCCATGTCTACTGAAGGGACAGTTAGGGCGGTGCCCCAGCCGCCCGAAGGAGCAACAGTTTCAACGCCCCTTTGGCATTGGTCAGCTGGTCTTTAAGTTCCCAAGTATCCCCAGAGGCATCGTAACCCTTCCATCGGATGAGGTACTTCATGACATATTTAGACGATCGACGGACCGAGCGAGTGTCTAAAATCTCATCGACCTCATATTCCTCAGGGTCGCCGTCCCGGACAGCGGGGACCGGTCCCGGTTGGACAGGTGACCGACCTGTGAACAGTGTATCACCTTTGATGTATGGTTCCAGGAAGGAGGCATTAAAGACCGGGTGACCCTTGCATTCAGCTGACATGTTCAGTTTGTAAGCATTCTGACCGATACGACGTACCACCGAATATGGACCGACCCAGACAGGGCCAAGCTTTTTCTTGACCACACCAGGGAGGTACAGGTGCTGAGAATGCAGTTTGACTAAATCGCCCTTGGAAAATGTCAGTTCCCGACGGTGTTGATTAGCGTATTTTTGTTGGTTTTCTTGGGCCTTGTGCAGGTTTCGTTGGACTTTTGACAGGGTGTCAGCAAACTCCTGAGTTAATTGGAGGGAGACCGAATTGTCAATCCCTTCAGGGAAAGTTAAAGACTCCCCCAGTACATCTAAAGGAGACTTAGGGACTCTACCTAGGCTGAGTTCAAAAGGATTCTTGCCCGTTGACGTGTGCACCGCACTGTTGACCGCAAACTGAATTTGAGGCAACAGGTCATCCCAATTATCTTGTTTTTGGTTAATATATGCTCTCAGCACCTCCAGCAGAACTCGGTAAGTTCTTTCAGTCTGCCCATCAGTCTGAGGGTGGTTTGCTGTGCTGAGCAGCTGTTTGACTCCCATTAACCCCATTAAAGCTCTCCAGAACTTAGAGGTGAATTTTGAGTCTCTGTCTGAGATGATATTAGAAGGGAGCCCATGTTGGCATACTACATGGTTGTAAAACTGTCTCGCTGTTTCGAGTGCAGTCACTTTGACAGTTGTGGGGATAAAAATGACCATTTTTGTCAGTTTATCCACGACTACCAGTATTGAATCATGCCCGTTGGCAGTTCTTGGTAGTGAGACCACCCAGTCCATGGATATAGTTTCCCAGCGTCCCGCTGGGATGGGTAGCGGTTGCAAGAGACCTCCGGGTGGTGTGTGCCGAGACTTATTTCTCTGACACTGGTCACAGGACTTGACATATTTCAAGACCTCCCGGGGTAACCCCTCCCAATGATAATGTTTTGCCAGTTTGCCAACAGTTTTGGCCTGCCCCAAATGTCCACCCAGGAGACTGTCATGAGCTTGACTCAGTAAGAGAGACCTTATTTCCAAATTATCAGGAATGACCAGCTTCAGCCTCCCTGAAGTGGTTTCAGTCACCCAGACCCCTCCCTTGAGCTTATACCCGAGTGCGGTAGCACGACACATACCAGTAGTGGGGCTGGGCTCAAATGTTGGGTCAGAAAGGTAGGCTTTCCTAAGTTTTTCTAGGAAGGACTTTTTCACCTTCAGTGAAGTGAGTGCACACAGGACTTTATCTACAGCATGCTGGCTGAAGTTCCTTTCGTGCAAGTCAGGTCTTCTAGAGAGTGCATCAGCAGGATTCAACTTCCCTGGTTTGTAGTCGATCTGGACTTGGAACTGCTCCAGCATCTGGCTCCAGCGGTTCTCCCTCCTCGACAGCTTGGACTTCTTCTGAAAGTGGGTCAGAGCTAGATGATCTGTAATCACCTTAAAAGCTTTACCATGTAAGTATGCTCGCCACTGTTTGAGTACATGAATGATAGCTAGCAGTTCTTTATCATGCACTGAGTAATTAATCTCCGCTGGATTAAATTTCATAGACTCATACAACACAGGATGCCACTCCTGCCGTACCTTACCATCCTTTGTGGTTTTGTCAGCAGGCTGCAACAAAATAGCACCCATGGCAAAGTCAGAGGCATCAGTGACCACCTGCACGGGTTTGCTGGGGTCATACACGGCTAGCACTGGGGCAGAACGAAGGGCCTCTTTAAGGGTTTAGAAGGCAGCCTGCTGCTCTTCCCCCCACACATACCCGATGTCTTTCTTAGTAAGGTCAGTCAGTTTACTGGCCTTTGTGGAATAATTCTCAATAAATCTCCTATAGTAGTTAGCCAACCCGAGGAAGGATCTAACTTCAGAGACCGACTGCGGTACTGGCCAGTCCCTTATGGTCTGGACTTTCTTAGGATCCACGCTTATGCCCTTTTTACTGACAATGTGGCCTAAGAATTTAATACTGTCTTCAAAGAAATCACACTTGCTCATTTTAGCGTATAAGTGATTCGTTCTTAGAGTGTCCAGGACTGTTTTTAAGTGTTCAGCGTGCTGAGCTTCATCTTTAGAGAAAATTAAAATATCATTCAGGAAAACTTGCACAAACTTATCCAAATAAGGTCTGAAAATGTCGTTCATAATACCCATGAAGGTGGCAGGAGCATTAGTCAGTCCAAATGGCATCACGTTGAACTCATAGTGTCCATAACGTGTACGAAAGGCAGTCTTGTGTTCATCCCCCTCAGCAATTCTGATTTGATGATAACCACTCTTGAGATCTATCTTACTGAACACCTTAGCACCAGACAGGGTATCAAGCAAGTCCTCGATCCTGGGTAAAGCATACTTGTTCTTTACTGTAATTCTGTTCAGGGCTCTGTAATCCACACACATCCGCATACTGCCATCCTTTTTCTTAACAAATAGGATAGGTGCGCCGTACGGTGATTTACTGGGAGAAATGTAACCATTTTCCTCCAGCTCTGCAATCTGTGTTTTCAACTCCTCACTCTCCAAATAAGACAAGCCATACGTGCGTTGCCAGGGTGGCTGACTCCCAGGTAATAAACCAATCCTATGATCTACATCCCGCTTAGGGGGTAGTCCTGGAGGCATATTAAACACATCCGTGTACTGAGCAACAATGTTTGCAGCAGTAGGGTGCTCCGGAGGGCTTACCTTTTTCTCCACCACTTCTTCAGGTTGAGGAGGTACCTCTTTGAGCAGCAGAACATTCTGTCTTCCTTCTGGTTCCAGCTTTTGACGAACTCCATTGCATTCAGCAACTTGCATCCTTCTGGAAGCCTCTTCTTTTCCTTCATTTGCCATCCACACAGGACAAGAGGAAGAGCACTGGTGGGTGCCAAGTCAGTCTGCCCATCACTGGCTCCTCTCACTTTAACTGTACCTCTGCTCCAACACACTTCAGCTTGATGTCTATTAAGCCAGGACCTGCCTAGCACGAGATCATAAAAGCCAGTGTTGAGTACCTCAAATGTAAGCGTTTCAGTTAGAACTGCAATGCCAGAACCTAACTGGACCTCAATAGGCTTGGTTATAACTCCTCCCGGGATACTTGAGGCATCTCCAAGGAATATTTTTCTATTCCCTTGGGTGACAGTAGGCAGCCTTAGCCGCTTAACTAAGTCCTTGTGAATAAAAGTATGTGACGCCCCTCCGTCAACAAATGCCCTCACCTTCCTACCTGCAATCATGCAATGCAGTAGGATAGGGGGGACTGTCTTTTCCTGACTTTCGCATTGTTCTCCTGACGTAGCAAAGAAATGTTGGACATCAGGTGGAACAAGAGCATCCAGAGTGTGCACTCTCTGGACGTCTATATTGCTGATGGTCTCCTTTATCTGGTTGTCAGGCATGCATAGTGAATCCAGTTCAGCAGGACCCATAATACCTGCTACGAGGGCAGCTAGTGACGACTCACTATCTCTAGCATCCTCACAGTCAGTAGACTGGATTACTGACTGTTGCTGTCTTTTAAAGGCTGGTCTTTTCTCTCGACCTTAGGCAGGTGCTTGACCGGACACTGTTCTCTGTAGTGGCCTTTCTGCTGACAATGGTAGCAAATCGATTTTGCTGAGGCTGGTCTCGGCTTAGTCCTACCACCACCTCTTCCATAGCCGTCTCGAGGGAAACCACCTCTACCTCTAGACTGTATGGCATTATACTCATACTCATATCCATCACCCTGATCATTCTCAGCGTGGTTTAGGGTTGCTGTCTTTTAAAGGCTGGTCTTTTCTCTCGACCTTCGAAAGGTGCTTGACTGGATACTGTTCTCTGTAGTGGCCCAACTGCTGACAATGGTAGCAAGTGGATTTTGCTGAGGCTGGTCTCGGCTTAGTCCTACCACCACCTCTTCCATAGCCGCCTCGAGAAGAACCACCTCTACCTCTAGACTGTATGGCATTATATTCATACTCATATCCATCACCCTGATCATCCTCAGCCTGGTCTCCTTCAATCGCATTGTAGGAACCGTGGGGCTTTTTGACAACCTTAGACACCAAAGCATTACTCTGGCGCTTGTGATTAAACTGCTGCTGATCCCAGGCATCCGCATCCTGGATCAAGTCAGCCAATTTCTCATACTTTTTCTCAGCAAAATGACCAGAGACCTCGGATTTCAAGCCATACCTGAAGTATGCTATATTATATCGTCCTGGCAAATCGGGCTGCTTCATCATGTTCTCTTGGAACTTTTGAGCAAACTCAGCAACTGAAGTGGTCTGCTTCAGTGTCAGGGAGATCATCGCATAGATAGCTTTCTCTTGCTGGTTGATGACATCAAACTTCTCATGCATTTTCTCGACAAACTCTACCCACGTAGGGTCACCGAGTTGCCGAGCCTTACGCTCTCCTTTCCAGTAAAGCCACCAGTCTGCGGCACTGCCTTTCAGTAGCGCACCGGTGTGCCTGACCTTCTCGTAATCTTGCAGTTCTGGGTAGTTCTCCAGCCACTGCTCAACATCTGCGAGAAACTTGATCAGGTAATNTCAACATCCGCGAGAAACTTGATCAGGTAATATTTTCTGTTTCCCTCAGGATCATATTCCTGGGGAGGTTTCGGCTTGGGCTTACTAGGCCCTCGGCCACCACCACTAGTGGTTTGAGACCCCAGTTGGTCTCTGTCCCGCAGTAGGAACATTATGATTCATTTTTCCTCCTGTTGGGATTGATACATGGTCGCCATTTGCGACAGCATTTGAACGAACAATGCTCCCAAGTCTACTCTCTGGGGTGGTAGTCTAGCAAATGCAGCAGCAGCCTTGGCATCTATTTGCTGAGTAGTGTCCTCAACAATCTCTCTTGCTCCTGCAGCAGCAATTCCTGCCGCATTCAGTCGGTCACGTATTTGACCTAGGGGTACATTGAGTTGTACAGCAGGAGGTGGGTTCAGAAAATTGGCCCTTGATGCCATAAGTTCTTCAACAGTGCGCTCGTCAGCTGGCTGTCCTTCCCTCCTTTCTGTATCTTCAGCGGCCTTTGCTAGTTGTTCAGCTTCTAGTCTGGCTATCTCCTCNGTTGTTCAGCTTCTAGTCTGGTTCTCTCCTCCTCAGCTTGCTGTGCTGCGATTGCGGCAATAGCAGCTGCCTCATCTGCAGCCTCTCTAGCTGCAGTATCTGCTACTGCTTCAGAATAGGTACGGGTTCCCGCTACATGGCTTTCCGCCTGGTTTTCGACATTCTCGTTATCCTGGTTCTCCATGTCTCGGGAGTTGCTAGTTTGAGACCTTGTCCTTACCATACAAAGAAGACTGTGATAACTGCTCCGATACCACTGAAATGAATCGACTTACCAAATAGGCGATTAACAATTAATAAAGATCTTTATATCAGCAAGTAATCTTTATGGTATTTTCCGTTAGCTGGTTTAACGGCAAAGGACAACACACTAGCAGTGAATAATACTCGTCAGTCAAATGNTTACTCGTAAGTCATATGCGAGTAAACTTGCATCAATAATGCAAATCAGTAAACTCATACATAAGCAAGGGTAGAAGACAGTGCGTATCAATGGCTTTTCGCCTTGGATTCAGATCGCTCTCAGTAAGCTGTACAAGAGAGTTGACCTCGTTTCCAAATACCGAACTCAAGAGCAATGCCTAGCATATGTACATGGAATGATTTTACTGTTCAACGGCCAGTGCGATGGCACCGCCTACCCGGGAATTAACCACGTTGGTAGGACCTCGGTTAACCAAATCCACCGCCATCTCCCATCATCCCGAATCGCCATCCATCATAGGGATGTCATCTGGCCATTCATCTAGCATACCACACTTAGATGCATATCGAGGCAGTTCGCTGCTACCGAGTACGAAAGTCAGCTGGCTGTCAAAGAATGTGTCAGCAAGCTGACTTAAGGTGACATCAGCCTGCTACTTCCGGCCGAGTCATTAAACTGATATTAAATATAAAGTCCAGCTGACTGATCATTAGCTAGAGTTCAGCAGGCTGAACTTATTTAACTATATTATTTTAAAGGATTATTATGTCAACCAATATATTGATTCATTACAGACTACAAGGACAATTGATGGGACCCTATTAATTTGTGTTGTGGCTGCATGCGGAGGATGGCCCCTACCACGCAAAAGGAAGACAAGAAACGCAAGGTGGAGGAAGCCAAAAGGATGACGGAGCGCTACCAAAAAGAGTTGGTGGCGACGTCCCTCACCAGGAGAGAACAGGACAAGGTCTGTAGGCAAAAAGAGGCAACGGAGGAGGCACAGAGAAAGAAGGAGCAGGAGGCTGAAAACGTCAAAAAAGCTAAGGAGGAGAGGCAGAAGAAGCAACAGGACGATGTCGCTGCTGCTGAGGAAGCAAGGAAGAAGAAGGAAGAAGCTGACAGGTAAAAGAGTCTGGCCTCTTACAAGTTTTCTGTAATGGGTGGCCAAACCTTTAATAATCTAAGGGAGGCACTGCTAGTGGCCCAAAACATCAACAGGATTGTCCAGCAAACAGTGCTGCAAAAACAAGGAGCTAAAGCCCTGCACAGGTATATTGACACGCACGCTGGCGTTGTTCTCTACGAAGATTATGCCAAGATGGTGGGATATACAGCAGAGCAAGCACGGTTCTTTGCAGATGACTCTGAAGATAAGCCAGCACCAGAACCTGGCATTGTGGGGGATCAAAGGCTCATCACAACGTTGAGCATGCAGCCAGATAATTTCAAAGATGTCTTGTTCTACCGACGTTGCTACCAGCCTACAATGAAGTGGAAAGATGGAGCTGGGAGTACCTATCTAGGCTAACAGGGCAGCAGATGTTTGCTCTCCACTGGTTTCCTTGTAAGCTGAAAAAGGCTGAGCATGGGCAACTGAACTACCAGCAGCCAACAGATTGGAGATGGATGACCGTCACTAACCGCAAGCAGGAGTGTGAACGGGCCCACCTAGATGACTTCCACTATGGGCTAGATGGTTACCTTATCTTGCCACCTCATATTGCTCCTTGGGATCCCAGGCTTAATGGATGCCTAAGTAACATGAACTTAGAGACAAAGAAGTTCAAGAGGAGAGAACGGGACTACTTTTCTAAGGGGAAGCATGCCATTGTCAAGTGGGCAAAGAATGCAAGTCGAATAGACTTAAGTAAGCTAAAGGCCAAGCAACCCCTAGCTCGTCCTAAGAAAGGGAGGTCAGTATATTTTTTTATGCCTACCAAGGAGCAGGATGACTTGGTGAATGAGAATCCTACACTCTTTGAAGAGGAGGATGAGGACGATGAGGAATCAAAACAAGGCAAAGGGAAGGCTCTGCTTCGGGAACCCAGGAGACTCAGGGACAGGCAAAGGCAGGGACTCCCAGAGGGCCAAGACCAACAGGATGGACTTTAGCTCCTACTGTGGAGGCAACGGTACCTCGAGCTTGATCTCCCAGCCCACCTGCCCAGGAAGAGGAGGAGGCAGAGCTAATTGTGCTTGGTAGCAGGGAGAGGCAGAAATTGCCATAAGACAGAGCCTTTAGGAGGGGGACTCGAGGTAAGGTCAAAGGTATGCTAGCCACCCCCTCCTTCGAGGACATGTGCTCCTTGCCAATGTGTTCCAGCATCCCACTGGGTTGCCTGTCTATGTGGGTGCTAACATTCAAGTGGTTGAGGAGCAGACTGCGATTCTCCGTTTCCCTCGTGGCCCCACTCTAGAGCGGGCAGGGCTTTTTAGAAGACCAGCTGACGGAACTAGAGGGTTGTCTAGGTCTAGGTCCCAATCTCTTGACCTTAGGGCCCCAACGACACCTCCTTCAGCTTTTGAAAACCATCTTCCAGTAAAGCCTTGCTGAGGATCTTCTTGTTTGCACTTCAAAAAGGTAGTGGGCTGAGAGTAAAGGTGACAGTTCAATGTCACTAGTGATCTCCACAGTTTGGCAACAGTGTTGAAGCAAGAGGCGGGCGGTGGAAAGATCAGTATTGTCAATTTTCTGCAAACTCTGCTCTACACTTTAGTGTTGTCGAGGCGACAACAATCTAAGTTGGAGGGCCTGTAATGGATTAGTGTATTGGTGGTTATGATATTCATTTAAATATAACAGCTAATTAGTTAACACTAGCTATACTGTGGGTCCTATTTTGGCTCCGAATTCAAATTATGTCCCATAACTAGGCAAAATTCTACACCCCCTTAGCATACTTTTTTTAAATCAGAATTGTCTGAAAATAGGCTCATTGGACGTGTCATAACTCAAACACCTCCGGCAAATTAGCTTTAGCCCTAACGGCTAATTTTTGATGAAGTTGTGTAAGTTTGCCGGCCAACAAGAGGTCACTTTCTGTGAATCTGTTTCGATTTTGACCTTCGAACAGGCCTCTTTTTGCCTGTCATTTCTTTCGCTTTGCATGCTACAGAAGGCATGGTTGACATCGCTTCTTTGACTTCAGGCCCCACGTAAGCCGTAAGCACTAAAATCCTAACACCTAGTAAGATTTGGGGTGAAACTTGGGCAGCACAAGAGTTTGGAGAGCACTACAAAAAGTTTTTTTTGGTCGGAATCTTAGAGGAAGAGGTGCATAAGACCAAAGAAATTAGGTTTAAAATCTATATTAGCTACGATGGAGTACAAAATATGGGGACGCAAGCAGATACTATAGTACTGCCTTCAATCCCCAAATTTCGTTGGTTTTGCCCATATGAGGGAGTTGTTAGAGTTGAGATCTCTTCGAAGCCACTTTCACAGCTTTCTGCTTCTCATGTGATTCAAGTCACTCCTAGCATTGTAAACACACCTCCTGAACCAGAACATACTTCCACACCACCAGAAGACACTCCCACACCAGTAGCAGACACAACAAACAGTGAGGAAGAGTCGAAAACAAGCTTAGAATCGGTAGAGTCAACACGCAAAAGAGGGAGACCATCAAAACAGAAAGGACCAGACATGTCTGTGCCTGCTAACAGTAAAGAGAGAAGGAACAGAGTGGTAGTGGCATGGAAGACTGCTAAGAGGAGGGCAAAGAGGGACTACAGCAAGAAGAACAACAGGGAGTCACATGAAGAGGAGTACAGCTCAGACACGGAGCTGGAGTCTAAAGGAGTGTTAATAGTGCCTGCTGCTGCTAAGGAAGAAGAAGCTGAGGAGCAACAGAGAGGAGTACTTGTTTGATGGTGCCATTGCTAATGTATACATATTGTATGAGCTGGCCCACCTTGGTGTTGGCAGATACTTGTTCATGTTGCAACTAGTGAGGGAGATGTCGGAGTGGGTACATCCTCGCGACAGGCAGACCAAGTCAAGTGCAACAGGAGCTGCTAGAGAGCAGAGATGGACTGGGAGGCACTTTCCTAACAAGGTGAAAAAAGGAAAAAGGGCAAGCTGTGTGGTGTGTAGTGCTAAGTAATTTGACTTAGGAGCTGCAGCAAGAAAGAAGAGGTGCCAATTCATGTGTATATCTTGTAACGTTGCCTTACATCCCACTCCCTGCTTTGAGATTTTTCACACTACCAGAAATATAGAGCATCTAGATTGTGGTAGGAAGAGGTTGCCCACTAGTGCCCCTAAGCAGTAGCATAGATGATAGGTGCATAACGCTATGACTAATGTTTTTTTTGCTCACACCATCTGCCATCGACCAAATTTTCTAACCATGGAGCCATATATGACAACTCATATTTTTGCTTTACATATTGTTGGTGCTTTCATGTTTCAAAGTGCTTGTGTAGGGTATTTCAACTATGCTTGAACTTGTTTCAATGATTTCCATCAAGAATTGCAAAAGTTATGCACCAAACAATGAATTTGCATGATGCACTTCTTAGTTTCCTTATGGGACCAATGAAAAAAAGATTTGGTGTCAATTTGGATCCCAAACTTTGGACTGGTGCAGCAGCCAAGATACTAAATGAATTATAAATCTGTATAGTGCAGTGTCTTCCTTACATCAGGATGTATGCTGGAAAAAATCAAGACCTAAAAAAAAGTTGTACTTTTTCGGATATTGTGCTGAGAAGAAATGTACTTGTCGGACCTCACACGTGTGTTCCCCTTGTAGTACAAAAAAGTAAATCTCAAAAAACTCGAAGAAGTACATTGTCAGATTGCTTACTCAAAGTAAATAAAGTATATATATGGCTCTTATGTGCCACATAAGCTCTGATTTTAGTATGAACATTCAATGATAGGCTTTTGTGGTGTCCGTTTTGGTCCTATAGGCAGTAAAGCTAGTGTTAATATTAAGTATGTGGACTTTTAGTAATACTCAGTAGAATGACTCAGCCGAGGGCAACAGGCTGAAGTCAACTTAGGTCAATTTGCTGACACATTCTTTGACAGTCAGCTGACTTCCGTACTCGATATCAACGAACTGCCTAGTCATGCACCTAAGTGTGATATACTAGATTAGTGGCCAGATGACATCTTTAGGATGGATGGCGATTTGGGATGATGGGAAATGGCTGTGGATTTGGTTAGCCGAGATCCTATCGACGTGTTTATCTCCCGGGTAGGCGGTGCCATCGCACTTGCTGTTGAACATTTATATCATTCCGTGTACATATGCTAGGTATTGCCCTCAAATTTGGCGTTTGGAAACGAGGCCAACTCTCTTGTATCGCTTACTAAGAGACATATGAATTCAAGGCGAAAAGCTATTAATACGCACTGTATTCTAGTCTTGCTTATTTATGAGTTTAGTGATTGCATGATTGATGCTCGTTCACTTGCATTTGACGCGTGAGTATAATATTACTAGTTGTGAAGTCTTTTGCTGTTTACTAAGTAATCAAAAATTACCATAAAGACTACTTGTTGATATAAACATCTTTTATTAATTATTAATCGCCTATTGGTAAGTCGATTCATTTCACTCCTCCTCCTCCTCTTGTTCCTCAGAGATTGCTGGGGTTGCCTTTGCCATTTTGTCCAGCTCAGCCCTAGGTAGGGAGTAATCCATTGACCTCCCCCTCTAGCCTTGAGTGGAGGCTGTTGGGCTCCGACTGTGCTCAAGTCTTTCTCCTCTTGCTTGCCTGCCCATTTGACATAGGCATGCTTGTCCTTAGAGAAAGAGTGCCGGGCCCTGGTCCTCTCTGCCTTCATCTCGTCACTCATGCACCCCCTAAGCCCATCCCGTCTAGGGTCCCAAGGTGCAATGTGAGGAGGCAGACTGATGGTGCCATCCATCGCACGGTCGAAGTCATTCTCTTTAGCCTCGTCATTTTCTTGGTCCTCCATGTGCATGGTCATCCAGCGCCAATCTGTAGGCTGCTTGAAGAAAGTAGGGTTTGCCCTCTTCATAGTACAGGGATAAAAGTAAGTTGAGAACATCTGTTGGCTGGTCTCCTTGGCCAAGAACTCCCAGCTTCTCCTTTCCACCTCATTTTACATAGGCATAAACTTGTGTTACATCTTTGAAGCTATTCGATAGCATCCAAATCATCCTTATGACCCTGTGAGATCTTGCTATACTTGGTACAGGTACTAGTGGGTCCTGGGGCTGTATTGTTAGGGCATTGGCGTCCTTGAAAGTGCACTCTATCATCCTGGCATAGTCATCGTATAAGAGAAGTCCAGTGTGGATCTCAATATACTTGTCCACAGCTCCCTCTCCTTCTCTTTGCAGAGTTGCCCTCTGCTTTGCTGCCCTGTTCTTTTGGGCAAAATTCAGTGCCACCTGCAGCAGGTCAAATCTCTTGCCTAGGCCTGTATAGCGATAGCTCTCTAGTTGCTTCTTCCTTTCCTCTTCTGCTTTACGTAGACTTTTGTCCTAAGCCTTCCCGTCCTCCTCGTCTTTTTCAAGTCTTTCCTCCGCAGCCTTCCTGTCTTGCTCCTCTTTCTTGGCCCTTTCTTCCTCTTCCTTTTTCTTCTTGACCTCCTTCTTGAGTCGTCGCCGTTTTGCCTCCCATCTTGAAATTGAAGTGGCTTCAATGTCATCCTGGAATTGTTAATATTGTTGCCGGGCCTCGTCAACATTCCTCTTTCTCTTAAGTTTGTCCTTTTGTTTGGTCATCCTGCTCACTATGCAACAGCTCAGTTAGTATAGTAAGGAAGTACACGACACACAAAGGGGAAATAATGGATAAGAACATGGCTACAGCCAGGCCTAATTCACCTTGCGAGAGGAGTGAATGAGACTAATAAGCTCGACACAGAGGTATGCCAAAAATGTAGCACTGTGATGAGTGAGTATGAGCGCAGTTGAACGTGAGAATATATTTGTGAGCGTAGATTCCTGACGACCATAAAAGGTGTCACACTCCCTCTAACTTAATTGTAAGGGGGAATGTCGTGACTGAGACTGTCGGAGGACGCTAAGCATTAATAGGGCAAGGAAGGACGGGACACACAAGGGAAATATCCCTGGAATAGGCCATGACTGACTAATTTAATTGCTGGTGGGCAAAAGCCTCCTCTAGCAAGAGTAAAAGCCCACAGCTTATGATTGTAAATTGAAAACATAATACTAGAAGTCTGGACACTCTTGGGCACTACAAGGGCAGCTAACTCCGCAAAGAACTAAGGAAAAAGTGAGCTATGGAACCCCACCCTCCCAGCTGAGGGCAAGGGGGCAAGAGCGCAGCTGAACGTGGAGGCTCTAAAATGCGGTCGTTGGGGACGATGTAGGGAAGGACGGCCCCTGGCGAACCAGGGAAATGAAAACCCTGGAGGAACATACTCCAGGTGGTGCACGTGACAAACAGAATAGGGACAGGAATTGGTGACGGTGAAGAGACGGGGCGAAACGGCCGACTGACGACGGCCGACAACAAGTCATTTGGTGGGAATACGCACATCCGCCAGGAAACTCCCGTGCAGAGCATTGGCGATAGAAGCCGTGAGCATCGGGGGTGGAAGACTCCGCGAATTGGCAAGCGTGGATTGTTTCCACCATGAAGAGGGAGGGGGACTTGCAACAGCGAGGTAGCCAACGTATAAATAAATAGCGCGATGCGTACATGAAGGGAAGGACGTTGAAATGAATCGACTTACCAAATAGGCGATTAACAATTAATAAAGATCTTTATATCAGCAAGTAATCTTTATGGTATTTTTCGTTAACTGGTTTAACGGCAAAGGACAACACACTAGCAGTGAATAATACTCGTCAGTCAAGTGAGAGTAAACTAGCATCAATAATGCAAATCAGTAAACTCATACATAAGCAAGGTTAGAAGACAGTGCGTATCAATGGCTTCTCGCCTTGGATTCAGATCTCTCTTAGTAAGCTGTACAAGAGAGTTGGCCTCGTGTCCGAATGCCGAACTCGAGAGCAATGCCTAGCGTATGTACATGGAATGAGTTTACTGTTCAACGGTCAGTGCGATGGCACCGCCTACCGGGAGTTAACCACGTTGGTAGGACCTCGGTTAACCAAATCCACCGCCATCTCCCATCATCTCGAATAGCCATCCATCATAGGGATGTCATCTGGCTATTCATCTAGCATACCAAACTTAGATGCATATCAAGGTAGTTCGCTGCTACCGAGTACGGAAGTCAGCATGCTGTCAAAGAATGTGTCAGCAAGCTGACTTATATAGATTTTGAGCCTGCTGCTTTCGACTGAGTCAGCAAACTGATAATTATGTAAAGTCCAGCAGACTGACTATTAACTAAAGT
>WELA01006045.1:8857-29806 GCA_009602735.1 Mesotaenium endlicherianum
AAGAAGTCCAAGCTGTCGAGGAGGGAGAACCGCTGGAGCCAGATGCTGGAGCAGTTCCAAGTCCAGATCGACTACAAACAAGGGAAGTTGAATCCTGCTGATGAACTCTCTAGAAGACCTGACTTGCGAGAAAGGAACTTTAGTCAGCATGCTGTAGATAAAGTCCTGTGTGCACTCACTTCACTAAAGGTGAAAAAGTCCTTCCTTGAACAACTTAGGAAAGCCTACCTTTCTGACCCAACATTTGAGCCCAGCCCCACGATTGGTGTGTGTCGTGCTACTGCACTCGGGTATAAGCTCAAGGGAGGGGTCTGGGTGTCTGAAACCACTTCAGGCAGGCTGAAGCTGGTCATTCCTAACAACTTGGAAATAAGGTCTCTCTTACTGAGACAAGCTCATGACAGTCTCCTGGGTGGACATTTGGGGCAGGCCAAAACTGTTGGCAAATTAGCAAAACATTATTATTGGGAGGGGTTACCCCGGGAGGTCTTGAAATATGTCAAGTCCTGTGACCAGTGTCAGAGAAATAAGTCTCGGCACACACCACCCGGAGGTCTCTTGCAACCGCNTAACCACTACCCATCCCAGCTGGACGCTGGGAAACTATATCCTTGGACTGGGTGGTCACACTGCCACGAACTGCTAATGGGCATGATTCGATATTGGTAGTCGTGGATAAATTGACAAAAATGGTCATTTTCATCCCCACAACTGTCAAAGTCACTGCACTCGAAACAGCGAGACAGTTTTACAACCATGTAGTATGCCAACATGGGCTCCCTTCTAATATCATCTCAGACAGAGACTCAAAATTCACCTCTAAGTTCTGGAGAGCTTTAATGGGGTTAATGGGAGTCAAACAGCTGCTCAGCACAGCAAACCACCCTCAGACTGATGGGCAGACTGAAAGAACTAACCGAGTTCTGCAGGAGGTGCTGAGAGCATATATTAACCAAAAACAAGATAATTGGGATGACCTGTTGCCTCAAATTCAGTTTGCGGTCAACAGTGCGGTGCACGCGTCAACGGGCAAAACTCCTTCTGAACTCAGCCTGGGTAGAGTCCTCAAGTCTCCTTTAGATGTACTGGGGGAGTCTTTAACTTGCCCTGAAGGGATTGACAACCCGGTCTCCCTCCAGTTAACTCAGGAGTTTGCTGACACCCTGTCAGAAGTCCAACGAAACCTGCACAAGGCCCAAGAAAACCAACAAAAATACGCTAATCAACATCGTCGGGAACTGACATTTTCCATGGGGGATTTAGTCAAACAGCATTCTCAGCACCTGTACCTCCCTGGTGTGGTCAAGAAAAAGCTTGGCCCTGTCTGGGTCGGTCCATATTCGGTGGTACGTCGTATCGGTCAGAATGCTTACAAACTGAACATGTCAGCTGAATACAAGGGTCACCCGGTCTTTAATGTCTCCTTCCTGGAACCATACATCAAAGGTGATACACTGTTCACAGGTCGGTTACCTGTCCAACCGGGACCAGTCCTCGCTGTCCGGGACGGCGACCCTGAGGAATATGAGGTCGATGAGATTTTAGACGCTCGCTCGGTCCGTCGATCGTCTAAATATGTCATGAAATACCTCATTCGATGGAAGGGTTACGATGCCTCTGGGGACACTTGGGAATTTAAGGACCACTGGACCAATGCCAAAGGGGCGTTGAAACGGTTCCACCTCCGGGCCGCTGGAGTCCCTTCATAACTGTCATTTCAGTTGACACGGGAAGGTGACAGGCGGTCCTGTCTCCATTTAAGTTGGAGGGGAAAATATAGGACAGTTAGTGAGCGAGAGCGATAAAGGGACAGTTACGTGAATCCTAGATGTCAGCATAGTGACAGAGGGGACAGCCTGGCCCACATAAAGCACCTTGAGCTGAAGGAAAAAGGGCCTCGCACAACACTACATCACTTAACTCACCCTAAAACACACTCATACGTTTATGTGTAGCGCATCGCAACTACGTCAACTTTTAGCAATCATCCTGTAAGGTAAACAGCAGCGAAGCCACTATACTAATACTAACATACTTCCTGCAATCCCTATGACAAAGGTCCATACCCTACTAACTTGTGCCCTGGTTACATGCACAGGATGGCGCCCACCACACAAAAGGAGGACAGAAAGCGCAAGGCAGAAGAAGCCAAGAGGACAATGGAGCAATACCAGAAAGAGCTGGCGGCGACGTCCCTCACCAGGAGAGAACACGAAAGGGTCCGCAGACAACAAGAGGCGGCAGAAGAGGCACAGAGGAAGAAGGATCAGGAAGCGGAAAACCTCAAGAAAGCTGAGGAGGAGAGACAGAAGAAACAACAAGAAGAAGCGGCAGCGGCA
The DNA here is from genome assembly GCA_009602735.1 of Mesotaenium endlicherianum. Lineage (NCBI taxonomy): Eukaryota > Viridiplantae > Streptophyta > Zygnematophyceae > Zygnematales > Mesotaeniaceae > Mesotaenium > Mesotaenium endlicherianum. Next base: position 11,197 of record WELA01006045.1, read on the forward strand.
GAGGAGGAGAAAAGAAAAAAGATTGAAGCGGACAGACAGGAGAGCTTGGCCACTTACAGGTATACTGTGGTGGGTGGCCAAAACTTCGATAACCTGAAGGAAGCATTGCTGGCAGCCCAGGAGATCAACAGGCTGGAACAGACAACACTGCTACAGAAGGAAGGAGCTACAGCACTGGACAGGTACATCGAGACACACACCGGCGTGGTCCTTTACGAAGATTATGCTAAGATGGTGGGCTATACAGCAGAGCAGGCCCGGTATCTCGCAGATGATTCAGAGGACAAGCCGGTCCCCATACCGGGAATAGTGGGAGATCAGAGACTCATCCGGATGGTGAGCATGCGGCCCGATAGCTTTAAGGATACGGTATTCTACCTCACACTCCTGCCAGCTTACAATGAAGTTGAGAGAAGGAGCTGGGAGTACTTGGCCAGGGAAGCAGGACAGCAGATGTTCTCTCCCCACTGGTTCCCGTGTAAACTGAGGAAGGCTGAGCACGGACCCCAGTACTACCAGCAGCCAACAGACTGGAGGTGGATGACCGTCACAAATAAGAAGCAGGAGTGTGACCGAGCCCAACCGGATGACTTCCACTATGGCCTAGACGGCTATCTCATCCTACCACCTCACATTGCCCCTTGGGACCCCAGGCTGAATGGATGCCTGAGCAATATGAATGCAGAGACCAAGGAACATAGGAGGAGGGGAAGAGAGTACTTCTCTAAGGGAAAGCATGCCTTTGTCAAATGGGCAAAGAATGCAGGCCGGATAGATATCAGTAGGCTGAAGGCCAAGCAACCTCCAGCGCGCCCTAAGAAAGGGAGGTCGGTAGACTACTCCATGTCTACTAGGGAGCAGGACGACTTAGTGGACGAGACCCCTACTCTCTCCGAGGAGGAGGATGAGGAGGATGAGGAAGAAGAACAAGGCAGAGGAGAAGCATCAGCAGCAGGTACTCAGGATACCCAGGGACAGGCAGTGGCACTTCCTAAAGAACCACGATCAGGTGTGTGGAATGTGATCCCCGTTATGGCGACAACTGGACCCCGCGCTCGCTCCCCCAGCCCACCTGCCCAAGCAGGGGAAGAAGCTGATCTGACTGTACTGGGCAGCAGACACAGACAGAAATCCCCAGAGGACAGGGGTGCCAGAAGAGGGACACGCGGGTGGGCCAGAGGTATGCCAGCCTCCCCCTCCGCTCAGGGGCATGTACCTCTAGCCAATGTATTTCAGCATCCTACTGGAATGCCTGTCTATGTGGGAATCAACACCCAAGTGGTTGAAGAGCAGGCCACCATCCTCCGTTCTCCTCGAGGGCCAACTTTAGAGCAAACAGGGTTCTTTAGAAGGCCAGCTGACAGACCTAGAGGGCTGTCCAGATCTAGGTCCAGATCTCCGTCTCCTGACCCTGAAGCCCCAGGAACAACCCCTTAAGGTGACACGCTGAAGAGGCAGTCAGTAAGGGAGGCTGGTCAGGTTCAGTTCCCTTATTTAAAATTTCTGCAGTTTAATGTTGTCGAGGCGACAACAAGTTAAGTTGGAGGGATTGTAATGAATCAGTATATTAGTGGATATAATATTCATTTAAATATAATAGTTAATTAAGTTCAGCCTGCTGAACTTTAGTTAATAGTCAGTCTGCTGGACTTTACATAATTATCAGTTTAATGACTCAGCCGAAAGCAGCAGGCTGAAGTCAACTTAAGTCAGCTTGCTGACACATTCTTTGACAGCCAGCTGACTTCCGTGCTCGGTAGCAGCGAACTGCCTTGATATGCATCTAAGTACGACCTGCTAGATGAATGGCCAGATGACATCCCCATGATGGATGGCTATTCGGGATGATGGGAGATGGCGGTGGATTTGGTTAACCGAGGTCCTACCAACGTGGTTAACTCCCGGGTAGGCGGTGCCATCGCACTGACCGTTGAACAGTAAACTCATTCCATGTACATATGCTAGGCATTGCTCTCGAGTTCGGCATTCGGAAACGAGGCCAACTCTCTTGTACAGCTTACTGAGAGAGATCTGAATCCAAGGCGAGAAGCCATTGATACGCACTGTCTTCTAACCTTGCTTATGTATGAGTTTACTGATTTGCATTATTGATGCTAGTTTACTCGCATTTGACTTACGAGTATTATTCACTGCTAGTGTGTTGTCCTTTGCCGTTTAACCAGTTAACGGAAAATACCATAAAGATTACTTGCTGATATAAAGATCTTTATTAATTGTTAATCGCCTATTTGGTAAGTCGATTCATTTCAGTGGTATCGGAGCAGTTATCACAGTCTTCTTTGTATGGTAAGGACAAGGTCTCAAACTAGCAACTCCCGAGACATGGAGAACCAGGATAACGAGAATGTCGAAAACCAGGCGGAAAGCCATGTAGCGGGAAACCGTACCTATTCGGAAGCAGTAGCGGATACTGCAGCTAGGGAGGCTGCAGATGAGGCAGCTGCTATTGCCTCAGTCGCAGCTCAGCAAGCTGAGGAGGAGATAGCCAGACTAGAAGCTGAACAAGTAGCAAAGGCCGCTGAAGATATACAAAGGAGGGAAGGACAGCCAGCTGACGAGCGCACTGTTGAAGAACTTATGGCATCAAGGGCCAATGTTCTGAACCCACCTCCTGCCGTACAACTCAATGTACCCCTAGGTCAAATACGTGACCGGCTGAATGCGGCAGGAATTGCTGCTGCAGGAGCAAGAGGGATTGTTGAGGACACTACTCAGCGAGTAGATGCCAATGCTGCTGCTGCATTTGCTAATCTACCACCCCAAAATGTAGACTTGGGAGCATTGTTCGTTCAGATGCAGTCGCAAATGGCGACCATGTATCAGTCCCAGCAGGAGGACAAAAGAATCATAATGTCCCTACTCCGGGACAGAGACCAACTGGGGTCTCACACCACTAGTGGTGGTGGCCGAGGGCCTAGTAAGCCCAAGCCGAAACCTCCCCAGGACTATGATCCTGAGGGAAACAGAAAATATTACCTGATCAAGTTTCTCGCGGATGTTGAGCAGTGGCTGGAGAACTACCCAGAACTGCAAGATTACGAGAAGGTCAGGCACACCGGTGCGCTACTGAAAGGCAGTGCCGCAGACTGGTGGCTTTACTGGAAGGAAGAGCGTAAGGCTCGGCAACTCGGTGACCCTACGTGGGTAGAGTTTGTCGAGAAGTTGCATGAGAAGTTTGATGTCATCAACCAGCAGGAGAAAGCTATCTATGCGATGATCTCCCTGACACTGAAGCAGACCACTTCAGTTGCTGAGTTTGCTCAAAAGTTCCAAGAGAACATGATGAAGCAGCCTGATTTGCCAGAACGGTATAGGATAGCATACTTCAGGTATGGCTTGAAATCCGAGGTCTCTGGTCATTTTGCTGAGAAAAAGTATGAGAAACTGGCTGACTTGATCCAGGATGCTGACGCCTGGGATCAGCAGCAGTTCAATCACAAGCGCCAGAGTAACGCTTTGGTGTCTAAGATTGTCAAAAAGCCCCACGGTTCCTACAATGCAGTTGAAGGAGACCAGGCTGAGGATAATCAGGGTGATGAATATGAGTATGAGTACAATGCTATTCAGTCTAGAGGTAGAGGTGGTCCCTCTCGAGGTGGCTATGGAAGGGGTGGTGGTAGGACTAAGCCGAGACCAGCCTCAGCAAAATCTACTTGCTACCATTGTCAGCAGAAAGGCCACTACAGAGAACAGTGTCCGGTCAAGCACCTGCCTAAGGTCGAGAGAAAAGACCAGCCTTTAAAAGACAGCAACAGTCAGTAATCCAGTCTACTGACTGTGAGGATGCTAGAGATAGTGAGTCGTCACTAGCTGCCCTCGTAGCAGGTATTATGGGTCCTGCTGAACTGGATTCACTATGCATGCCTGACAAACAGATAAAGGAGACCATCAGTAATATAGACGTCCAGAGAGTGCACACTCTGGATGCTCTTGTTCCACCTGATGTCCAACATTTCTTTGCTACGTCAGGAGAACAATGCGAAAGTCAGGAAAAGACAGTCCCCCCTATCCTACTGCATTGCATGATTGCAGGTAGGAAGGTGAGGGCATTTGTTGACGGAGGGGCGTCACATACTTTTATTCACAAGGACTTAGTTAAGCGGCTAAGGCTGCCTACTGTCACCCAAGGGAATAGAAAAATATTCCTTGGAGATGCCTCAAGTATCCCGGGAGGAGTTATAACCAAGCCTATTGAGGTCCAGTTAGGTTCTGGCATTGCAGTTCTAACTGAAACGCTTACATTTGAGGTACTCAACACTGGCTTTTATGATCTCGTGCTAGGCAGGTCCTGGCTTAATAGACATCAAGCTGAAGTGTGTTGGAGCAGAGGTACAGTTAAAGTGAGAGGAGCCAGTGATGGGCAGACTGACTTGGCACCCACCAGTGCTCTTCCTCTTGTCCTGTGTGGATGGCAAATGAAGGAAAAGAAGAGGCTTCCAGAAGGATGCAAGTTGCTGAATGCAATGGAGTTCGTCAAAAGCTGGAACCAGAAGGAAGACAGAATGTTCTGTCTGCTGCTAAGAGAGGTACCTCCTCAACCTGAAGAAGTGGTTGAGAAAAAGGTAAGCCCTCCGGAGCACCCTACTGCTGCAAAAATTGTTGCTCAGTACACTGATGTGTTTAACATGCCTCCAGGACTACCCCCTAAAAGGGAAGTAGATCATAGGATTGATCTATTACCTGGTAGCCAGCCACCCTGGCAACGCACTTATGGCTTGTCTTATTTGGAGAGCGAGGAGTTGAAAACACAGATTGCAGAGCTGGAGGAAAATGGTTACATTTCTCCCAGTAAATCACCGTACGGCGCACCTATCCTATTTGTTAAGAAAAAGGATGGCAGTATGCGGATGTGTGTGGATTACAGAGCCCTGAACAGAATTACAGTAAAGAACAAGTATGCTTTACCCAGAATCGAGGACTTGCTTGATACCCTGTCTGGCGCTAAGGTGTTCAGTAAGATAGATCTCAAGAGTGGTTATCATCAAATCAGAATTGCTGAGGGGGATGAACACAAGACTGCTTTCCGCACACGTTATGGACACTATGAGTTCAACGTGATGCCATTTGGACTGACTAATGCTCCTGCTACCTTTATGGGTGCTATGAATGACATTTTCAGACCTTATTTGGATAAGTTTGTGCAAGTTTTCCTGGATGATATTTTAATTTTCTCTAAAGATGAAGCTCAGCACACTGAACACTTAAAGAAAGTGCTGGACACTCTGCGGAAAAATCACTTGTATGCTAAAATGAGCAAGTGTGATTTCTTTAAGGAAAGTATTGAATTCTTAGGCCACGTTGTCAGTAAAGAGGGCATCAGTGTGGATCCTAAGAAAGTCCAGACCATAAGGGACTGGCCAGTACCACAGTCTGTCTCTGAAGTTAGATCCTTCCTCGGGTTGGCTAACTACTATAGGAGATTTATTGAGAATTATTCCACAAAGGCCAGTAAACTGACTGACCTTACTAAGAAAGACATCGGGTATGTGTGGGGGGAAGAGCAGCAGGCTGCCTTCCAGACCCTTAAAGATGCCCTTTGTTCTGCCCCAGTGCTAGCCGTGTATGACCCCAGCAAACCGGTGCAGGTGGTTACTGATGCCTCTGATTTTGCCATGGGTGCTATTTTGTTGCAGCCTGCTGACAAAACCACAAAGGATGGTAAGGTACGGCAGGAGTGGCATCCTGTGTTGTATGAGTCTATGAAATTTAATCCAGCGGAGATTAATTACTCAGTGCATGATAAAGAGCTGCTAGCTATCATTCATGTACTCAAACAGTGGAGAGCATACTTACATGGTAAAGCTTTTAAGGTGATTACAGATCATCTAGCTCTGACCCACTTTCAGAAGAAGTCCAAGCTGTCGAGGAGGGAGAACCGCTGGAGCCAGATGCTGGAGCAGTTCCAAGTCCAGATCGACTACAAACCAGGGAAGTTGAATCCTGCTGATGCACTCTCTAGAAGACCTGACTTGCAAGAAAGGAACTTTAGTCAGCATGCTGTAGATAAAGTCCTGTGTGCACTCACTTCACTAAAGGTGAAAAAGTCCTTCCTTGAACAACTTAGGAAAGCCTACCTTTCTGACCCAACATTTGAGCCCAGCCCCACTACTGGTGTGTGTCGTGCTACTGCACTCGGGTATAAGCTCAAGGGAGGGGTCTGGGTGACTGAAACCACTTCAGGCAGGCTGAAGCTGGTCATTCCTAATAATTTGGAAATAAGGTCTCTCTTACTGAGTCAAGCTCATGACAGTCTCCTGGGTGGACATTTGGGGCAGGCCAAAACTGTTGGCAAACTGGCAAAACATTATCATTGGGAGGGGTTACCCCGGGAGGTCTTGAAATATGTCAAGTCCTGTGACCAGTGTCAGAGAAATAAGTCTCGGCACACACCACCCGGAGGTCTCTTGCAACCGCTACCCATCCCAGCGGGACGCTGGGAAACTATATCCATGGACTGGGTGGTCTCACTACCAAGAACTGCCAACGGGCATGATTCAATACTGGTAGTCGTGGATAAACTGACAAAAATGGTCATTTTTATCCCCACAACTGTCAAAGTGACTGCACTCGAAACAGCGAGACAGTTTTACAACCATGTAGTATGCCAACATGGGCTCCCTTCTAATATCATCTCAGACAGAGACTCAAAATTCACCTCTAAGTTCTGGAGAGCTTTAATGGGGTTAATGGGAGTCAAACAGCTGCTCAGCACAGCAAACCACCCTCAGACTGATGGGCAGACTGAAAGAACTAACCGAGTTCTGCAGGAGGTGCTGAGAGCATATATTAACCAAAAACAAGATAATTGGGATGACCTGTTGCCTCAAATTCAGTTTGCGGTCAACAGTGCGGTGCACGCGTCAACGGGCAAAACTCCTTTTGAACTCAGCCTGGGTAGAGTCCCTAAGTCTCCTCTAGATGTGCTAGGGGAATCTTTAACTCACCCTGAAGGGATTGACAACCCGGTCTCCCTCCAGTTAACTCAGGAGTTTGCTGACACCCTGTCAGAAGTCCAACGAAACTTGCACACGGCCCAAGAAAACCAACAAAAATACGCTAATCAACACCGTCGGGAACTGACATTTTCCAAGGGGGATTTAGTCAAACTGCATTCTCAGCACCTGTACCTCCCTGGTGTGGTCAAGAAAAAGCTTGGCCCTGTCTGGGTCGGTCCATATTCGGTGGTCCGTCGTGTCGGTCAGAATGCTTACAAACTGAACATGTCAGCTGAATACAAGGGGCACCCGGTCTTTAATGTCTCCTTCCTGGAACCGTACATCAAAGGTGATACACTGTTCACAGGTCGGTTCCCTGTCCAACCGGGACCGGTCCCCGCTGTCCGGGACGGCGACCCTGAGGAATATGAGGTCGATGAGATTTTAGACGCTCGCTCGGTCCGTCGATCGTCTAAATATGTCATGAAATACCTCATTCGATGGAAGGGTTACGATGCCTCTGGGGACACTTGGGAGTTTAAGGACCACTTGACCAATGCCAAAGGGGCGTTGACACGGTTCCACCTTCGGGCCGCTGGAGTCCCTCCATAACTGTCATTTCAGTTGACACGGGAAGGTGACAGGCGGTCCTGTCTCCATTTAAGTTGGAGGGGAAAATATATGACAGTTAGTGAGCGAGAGCGATAAAAACACACTCATACGTTTATGTGTAGCGCATCGCAACTACGTCAACTTTTAGCAATCATCCTGTAAGGTAAACAGCAGCGAAGCCACTATACTAAATACTAACATACTTCCTGCAATCCCTATGACAAAGGTCCATATCCTACTAACTTGTGCCCTGGTTACATGTGCAGGATGGCGCCCACCACACAAAAGGAGGACAGAAAGCGCAAGGCAGAAGAAGCCAGGAGGACAATGGAGCAATACCAGAAGGAGCTGGCGGCGACGTCCCTCACCAGGAGAGAACAAGAAAGGGTCCGCAAACAACAAGAGGCGGCAGAAGAGGCACAGAGGAAGAAGGATCAGGAAGCGGAAAACCTCAGGAAGGCTGAGGAGGAGAGACAGAAGAAACAGCAAGAAGAAGCGGCAGCGGCAGAAGAGGAGAAAAGAAAAAAGATTGAAGCGGACAGACAGAAGAGCTTGGCCACTTACAGGTATACTGTGGTGGGTGGCCAAAACTTCGATAACCTGAAGGAAGCATTGCTGGCAGCCCAGGAGATCAACAGGCTGGAACAGACAACACTGCTACAGAAGGAAGGAGCTACAGCACTGGACAGGTACATCGAGACACACACCGGCGTGGTCCTTTACGAAGATTATGCTAAGATGGTGGGCTATACAGCAGAGCAGGCCCGGTATCTCGCAGATGATTCAGAGGACAAGCCGGTCCCCATACCGGGAATAGTGGGAGATCAGAGACTCATCCGGATGGTGAGCATGCGGCCCGATAGCTTTAAGGATACGGTATTCTACCTCACACTCCTGCCAGCTTACAATGAAGTTGAGAGAAGGAGCTGGGAGTACTTGGCCAGGGAAGCAGGACAGCAGATGTTCTCTCCCCACTGGTTCCCGTGTAAACTGAGGAAGGCTGAGCACGGACCCCAGTACTACCAGCAGCCAACAGACTGGAGGTGGATGACCGTCACAAATAAAAAGCAGGAGTGTGACCGAGCCCAACCGGATGACTTCCACTATGGACTAGACGGCTATCTCATCCTACCACCTCACATCGCCCCTTGGGATCCCAGGCTGAATGGATGCCTGAGCAATATGAATGCAGAGACCAAGGAGCATAGGAGGAGGGGAAGAGACTACTTCTCTAAGGGAAAGCATGCCTTTGTCAAATGGGCAAAGAATGCAGGCCGGATAGATATCAGTAGGCTGAAGGCCAAGCAACCTCCAGCGCGCCCTAAGAAAGGGAGGTCGGTAGACTACTCCATGTCTACTAGGGAGCAGGACGACTTAGTGGACGAGACCCCCACTCTCTCCGAGGAGGAGGATGAGGAGGATGAGGAAGAAGAACAAGGCAGAGGAGAAGCATCAGCAGCAGGTCCTCAGGATACCCAGGGGCAGGCAGGGGCGCTCCCTAAAGAACCACGATCAGGTATTTGGAATGTGATCCCCGTTATGGCGACAACTGGACCCCGCGCTTGCTCCCCCAGCCCACTTGCCCAAGCAGGGGAAGAAGCTGATCTGACTGTACTGGGCAGCAGACACAGGCGGACATCCCCAGAGGACAGGGGTGCCAGAAGAGGGACACGCGGGTGGGCCAGAGGTATGCCGGCCTCCCCCTCCGCTCAGGGGCATGTACCTCTAGCCAATGTATTTCAGCATCCTACTGGAATGCCTGTCTATGTGGGGATCAACACCCAAGTGGTTGAAGAGCAGGCTACCATCCTTCGTTCTCCTCGAGGTCCAACTTTAGAGCAAACAGGGTTCTTTAGAAGGCCAGCTGACAGACCTAGAGGGCTGTCCAGATCTAGGTCCAGATCTCCGTCTCCTGACCCTGAAGCCCCGGGAACAACCCCTTAAGGTGACAGGCTGAGAAGACAGTCCGTAGGGGAGGCTGGTCAGGGTCAGTTCCTTTATTTAAGGCTTTGGCAGTTTAATGCTGTCGAGGCGACAACAAGTTAAGTTGGAGGGATTGTAATGAATCAGTATATTAGTGGATATAATATTCATTTAAATATAATAGTTAATTAAGTTCAGCCTGCTGAACTTTAGTTAATAGTCAGTCTGCTGGACTTTACATAATTATCAGTTTAATGACTCAGCCGGAAGCAGCAGGCTGAAGTCCATATAAGTCAGCTTGCTGACCCATTCTTTGACAGCCAGCTGACTTCCGTACTCGGTAGCAGCGAACTGCCTTGACTTACACCTAAGTACGATATGCTAGATGAATGGCCAGATGACATCCCTATGATGGATGGCTATTCGGGATGATGGGAGATGGCGGTGGATTTGGTTAACCGAGGTCCTACCAACGTGGTTAACTCCCGGGTAGGCGGTGCCATCGCACTGACCGTTGAACAGTAAACTCATTCCATGTACATATGCTAGGCATTGCTCTCGAGTTCGGCATTCGGAAACGAGGCCAACTCTCCTGTACAGCTTACTGAGAGAGATCTGAATCCAAGGCGAGAAGCCATTGATGCGCACTGTCTTCTAACCTTGCTTATGTATGAGTTTACTGATTTGCATAATTCATGCTAGTTTACTCGCATTTGACTTACGAGTATTATTCACTGCTAGTGTATTGTCCTTTGCCGTTTAACCAGTTAACGAAAATTACCATAAAGATTACTTGCTGATATAAAGATCTTTATTAATTGTTAATCGCTTATTTGGTAAGTCGATTCATTTCAACGATCCACTCCAAGATGAGATCCAGGCCGTGTGCAGAACAAGTCGTCCATGTGATGTGGGGATACTTCTTTTGAATTCTTGCACCTGCACATAGACATTTTGAATAGGAGTAAGAAAGTACGTATTCTTGTAACAATGGAAGATTCAAAATGTGAGATATATAAGCTGCAACAATGACATAATATAAAGGTGATGTGGCGGTAATAGTTTCCTGCATTAACGCAATATTTGGCGGAATCTGTGCAGATCATGAGCACATGCCCCATATCTAATTCTTGAGGCACCAAAGGGGTCTCAGACACTTGGAAAGATGATCTACGATCATCTTCCTGCACAACTTCTTTTTTCGGTGCTTCCTCTCCATCATTCTGCGAGTACGCACCCTTACAAAATTTATGGAGTGTCTTAGACTCTTCGCGAAGGTGTTCTCTCACGAAAGACTCCAAAAATCTCTGCTTACTCTTGTCATAGACGAAGTACACCTTGTACACATAACCCACCTTTTTTTTTCCCACCACCCGCTTCTTCACCACTCTCTCTATCAACAACTCATCCCAATAAGCATCAAACTTCTCTTTTGCCCATGCAGTACCAAAGTGAGCAGCGGGAACCAGAATTTTAGCGTCTAAAAGTGCGTCTAACGAACATTCAGAGGCACCCATGGCGGACAAAAGCTCGCAAAGAAGAAGGTTGTTAGCCTTCTTTTTGGTTTGTTTTCTTCATCAGAACCAAACTTAGCACCGTACGATAACGTGAACAACTTGTACGCGTTTTTCCGCTTTAACCTGTAGATTTGATTGTGGACACTTGGCGACATAACCCATTGTTTAAGACTAATCTTGATAAAAATAAATAAGTATTAAGAAAGATACAGAGGTAACAAAGGGAGCAAGTAGATGCATCAGAATCTGTGAGTTGCATCATATTTGATGCTCCGGGCCATCTGATGTTAAGCTAGTTTAAGGCAAGTATTGACACCAAAGACTTAAAAGACATGTGCTTAACGAGGACATTAAATTCTTTTAAGAGAGGAGGAGTGTAACGATCTAAGCTTTTTAGGCGTATATAAGAAGTTTTCTTGATTACCTAAAATACGTTATATTACTTATTGATAAAATATTGCATCTTTGATGAAATAATCGACACACACATGTGTCAACTAATTTCTGGTCGATTGGCAAAACAACCAAATTACTATAGCAAAAAGAATCGTATAGTAACTTTTTAACCTCGCAAAAGCACGACATAATCAATCATAACGTTAGCTTGATTAATCATTAGGAAATAACTAGATTAATCGATGATTAATTAACTTATCTTGACTTTCATTATTTTAGATTATGACAGGCAATCCATGATAATTCCAAACTTTGATCAGTCGTTTGATATCTTCACACCTGACCTATTCGCCAAACACTTATTTAACACTACCGGTCCAAGTAAGCAGCATGTTTTCAAAAGTTGCATGATCGTGAAAATGCCCGTTTGACGTTAAACGTTTTTTAAGAAACCGTTAAGAAACCTCCAAACGGCCAAACGGCTCGTTAGGAGTATTGGGCCGAACGGTATACGCCCGTTTGATCGTTTTTGTTGAACATGAACCAGTGCCCTAGGTGGTGACTTGAAGCACTCCAGTGCCTCATGTTGTGCAGGTATACATACTTGCAAGAGTCATTGTGAGTGCAACTCTCACAAGCACGCATACTACAACTTTGTCTTTTCTTTCTCAAATTCTAAGTATTCAAAAATTTCCAAGATATTGTTATCTTCTTTCCATCAAGTATCATTTTTTTCTTGAATATCGGATAAAGAACCTCGAATAAAATTAGAAACATTACAGCAATCTCATCCTCGTCCCAGGTAATCCGAAACATCTGAGGAAGCTTTCCAGCATTTGTTGGAACCAGACGATCACAATCTGCCCTCTCACTTGCAGCTACGGTTGTTGCCTTCTCTGCTGCCGCCTTTGCGCCTTTGCAGATGGTTTTTTTGGCCACATCTGCACCATAATAGACAATTGGCATGTATAGCTTAGCAAATTGAGCTTTTAACTCAGCGAGCTCTTCGCTCATGACATCATACTTCTAGTTACCTTTCCGGCGACTAGAGTTATCTTTTTCTTTCTTATTCCCTCTATCCGCCTCTTTTGTTGCAGTATTTGCCCATGGAGATATTAGATTAAGGTTCTTTGACCAACACTCATCTTCCGAGTGACCCTTCTTGATGCAATGTGCACATATCTATGCCTTGCTAGCAGACAATTGCTTAGCGTCAGGGTAAGGGCTATCTCTCTTTTGATCTCCTGATTTTCCACAACTCCAACATCCTTCTGCTGTTTCAGCAGTGTTGGCGTGTTAGCAAACTTGTTGAAAGTCCCGTTTTTCTTCTTAACATGGAGTTTAGAGCTAGTGATCTTAGACGATGAGGATTCCTCCCTCCAATCAGAAGCCATAAGCGTCTTAGAAGCTTCTCTGTACCAGACTATACCTTTTTCGACATTGTGTGCTATTCCTCGTCGATGTTCCAGTCAATTCCACGCTTCGCGGACAGGTGTAGCCTGACTTCTCGATCTGTCTTATAAGGTCATAGGTTTATACAGTGCAATTTTGAGTCCCTTGAAAATACATTCTGATTGCATAGTAGTGTTGAGTTTATTTTTGTGGTCATTTTGATATAAAGTTCATCGAATTTGGTGAAGTATTGAGAGAGTTACGAATTTTCAAAATTTAATCAATTTTGAGGTCGGTTGACGACTGTCCTTAATTCGCGGTGAGCGCGACCGTCGGATTGACCAACAGCGTCGAGCGATCTGGCCCGTTAGAGTGAACTCGAACCTTCACGTAAGTTCGGCTGACGCGGAGTGCCGACTAGGTCGATTTACCTAGAAGTTTCGGTTTTAGCCTAGCGCGCCTAAGATAGAATATTCTAGTAATGTCGATGCATGTATGTGGACGTCAATTCGACCCGACACGTCAGATGAGACTGATTTGGCATACTCACGAATGTTCGGGAAGGGACGAATTGACGAACACTAAGGAAATTCCGTAGCTTCCTCCCATAGAGGAACACTTAGGCAGAAAACTATAAATAGGCATAACTTCTTCATTTCTTATCAATTTTCACTTATGTAAATTTCTACGAGTTTGTAATAATGAGACCTTTCATTCTAGTCCATTTGTGAGCACTTTCTTGCCACTCAAAATGTTGAGTAAATTTCATAAGCTTTCTTAGTGATATGCCGCTGCACTCTTTAGTATGATTGCAACTAGTTCTTTTCCTCGTGAGTCATTACGCTTCCACTAGGGCACTCTGCCCCTTTCATGTCTCCTTTCCCAAGCACAACAAAAATTTGTCATTCACAATCTTGGGTTCATAGGTTCCTACTTTCCAATGTGGACTTGACCTCAATTACTATTTGTCATTTTGACGAGCAAAATGCACATAACGGTGCATTTTAAACTGTGATCTCTTGGAAGCGTTCTTTCAGCAACTTGAAGAAACGAGCTCATCTCCTTGAGCTGGGGATGCTCAAGGTGGTCATCCCCAGCTTCCAAATCTCTTTTGTAATTGGCCATTGCTTTTGCATGACTGGCTTCAGTGGTGGCACTTCCACTATTCTGACCACCTACTGGTGTCCTGCGCGTGAAGTCTTGAGCATGCGCAATCTTTGCAGACGGCTCTACACACACTTTTCGTAGTTTCCTGACGGATCTTGCATCATCATTTTTAGCAGCAGCTATTCGCTAACCAGTGTCTAATTGCTGTTATGCTCCAGTCAGGCTTTGTGTTTAGTGCGGCAGTGTCTACGTTCTCAACGGGGACAGTAGGCACTGCTCTTCCACGGGTCGTCAGGCAACTCCAAAGTCTCACGTCTTCGTGGACTCTCATGTAAGTTAGAGCCTTCCACAGGCTCCACAGGATGGTATATTGTACCATTTCTTAATCGCATACACAGTTGGATTTTACTGGCTCCCCTTCTAAGTTGAGCACTGGCAGCCCTCACAGGCCTCAATTCCCAATTCACTTGGAAATTCTTGTTCACTTAAACCAATTCAACCGAAGTTCTCAGAAGTAGGACAGAAGCGTCATACTTTCAAATAGGCTTTCGTCCGAGTCGAGAAATACACAAGTAAACAAATTATGTTTTGCAAAAATCACATCTTAGCAGAACAACAAGTGACACCAAGTCTTAAAGAAATCCGCCTTATAGAGCTTTCGCTTAACTTTCACAACGTCACGATTTATAAAATTCCAAGATTACAGCATTTATGCCGGCCTGACTTGAGCTCTTTGTCCAAAGCCGCACCTAACAGTTCTTCACTGCTGACTGGGTTCACTCAGGTGTTCACTAAGGATTGTCTTGCTAACTCTGCTCTTGCTTTCAACCACAATTTGAGACTTTTGAGAACTTGGAAATTGAGACAGCACTCACCAGTTTATGTGCTTTCTGCATGCTTGTGGTGTTTGGTCCAAATTTGCGCTAGAACTCCTAACAATTCTCTATTGCTTTCAAGAGAAACACCCTCCTTGGGAACTCTTGATTCCTAAATTTTTCATGATACAGTAAGAGAATATCTGCAAGCGTCGGCAGAAGCGTGTCTTCTTGGGCTCCTTGTGGCCTTGTGTAAGGTCATAGGTTTATAAGGTGCATTTTTGAGTTTCATGAAAGTATGTTTTGATTGAATAGTAGTGTAGAATTCAGTTTTGGGATCATTTTGATATAAAGTTTATCAAATTTGGTCAACTATTGAGAGAGTTATGGATTTCCGAAGTTTAATTAGTTTTGAGGTCGGTTGACGACTGTCCTAATTCACGGCGAGCGCGACCGTCGGATTGACCGACAGCGTCGAGCGATCTGGCCCGTTGGAAGAAAATCAAACCTTCACGTAAGTCCGGCTGACGCGGAGTGCCGACTAGGTCGATTTACCTAGAAATTTTGGTTTAGCCTAGCGCGTCTAAGATAGAATATTCTAGTAATGTCGATGCATGTATGTGGACGTCAATTCGGCCCGACACGTCAGATTAGACTGATCTGGCTTACTCACGAATGTTCTGGAAGGGACGATTTGACAAACACTTTGGAAAATCCGTAGCTTCCTCCTAGAGAGGAGCACTTAGGCTGGAAATTATAATTAGGCATAACTTCTTCATTTCTTATCAGTTTTCACTTCTGTAAATTTCCACGAGTTTGTAATGACGTGACCTTTCATCCTAGCACAAATGATGTGAGCAGTTTCTTGCTACTCAAAATGTTGAGTAATTTTCCTAAGCTTTCTTAGTGATATGCCGCTGCACTCTCTAGTATGATTGCAACTAGTTTCTTTCCTCGTGAATCACTACGCTTCCACTAGGGCACTTTGCCCCTTTCACCTTGGGAACTTCTTCTCCTGCGCGTTTTCTCTCCTTCTCCTTCTTCTTTCTTCCTTGCTCCTTTCTGCTTCTTGGCAAAGTGTGCGAGGTAAGAATGAGGTAAGTTCGTGCAAGGCTCGTGCCTATCTCAGGCACCCTACCAGCACCTCTCTTTTGTGAGTGCCGAGACTTAGTCATCGGCTTGCATTCATGCAATCCTCAACGCTGTCGCTCGTGACAATATCAAGTTATTTGACGTCACTTAGCATGCATGCACGTCTCGTGACCGTCGTGCGTGACATGCTTAACTTCTCAGTCAGTGTGCACGCCTTCATGGCTGTTAACCCACGTCTCTCGCTATGTCGTTTCTGACATGGCAGCTCCTGCTGAGGGGCTGCTGCTGAGCTAGTCTGCTTGCTCTACGTAGGCTGACTCGTTCCTCGCTAAGCTAGGTGCTGTGTCAACTCTTTTTGACTCTGCAATGGCTAAACCAGCTGCTAGTTCTGCTCTCGTGAATTGGCAACTGCTGACATAGACCTTTTGGAGGTCCGAACAAGGCCAACTATGCAACTGACTTGACTGTCAATTCTTGTTCATCACAAGATGTGATTGTTGACCTGGTTCGGTCATATTAGCACGTGTCTGACTTGCACACAATAACAATCCTGGTCGGTGGGTCAACGTTGACCATCCATACCTGAAGCAGTCGCGCCTTGCGCCGTGCATGTTGCGC
The DNA here is from genome assembly GCA_009602735.1 of Mesotaenium endlicherianum. Taxonomy (NCBI): domain Eukaryota; kingdom Viridiplantae; phylum Streptophyta; class Zygnematophyceae; order Zygnematales; family Mesotaeniaceae; genus Mesotaenium; species Mesotaenium endlicherianum. The sequence continues at coordinate 27,625 of WELA01006045.1, forward strand.
CGTCCAACTGGTAACAGTTGCAACATTGACCAGCTCTAAGTTATTCCACACGTGTGATGGGCTGGAATCGCATCCAGCGGTGTTTTTTTCTGTCAGAAGAGTTTGGTCGTTGAGTCAACCGATAACCGTCCGTACCTGAGGGCGTCGTGATTTCCGCCACGCGTGTCAACCCACCCACTTCGCTGTGAGTCGCGACACTTGGCGAATATCATCTGACCAATTTCATGTGTCACCATTTAACACCATTTAAGCCTCTTCTCCCGGAATTTGTTTCGTGAGATGTCCCACGATTACCTGTTCCTGCTGGACCACTCCCGATAATTACTGTCAGTTTAAAATACTCCATGGATGAGCCGGTTCCCTGGACGAGACGCCGAACTTTTCACCTACGTGTCAACAACCTTGCATCCTCGTTCGCTCATAGTTGTCGCAAGAGAACGACTGAAACTAGTGGTAACAAGACAAAACGGGGCAACAGACGGCCAGGGGTTTTTCAGGGCGCTTTCAGGGTACCTTGCCCCGGACGTCCTCCTCTTCCTACTTTCTATCCTACCAATTTCGGTGCCCGGTCCTATCAATTCCGGTGCCTCATACAGTAACATCTTCTGCTTCATACTAGGACTCCATCGGAAGTAGAAGGAGGCATGCTCTTTTCGCCTGTAGATGGCTTAGTCCTGAATAAGTTACCCAGCTTCTTGATGCACTCAGAGGATTCAAATGCTGTCAAACCTGTAGCTATGCTGCCAAGTTCAACCAGATTACAAGGCCCTGGACAGCTTCAGTTGGACTCGTCTGATCTTGGGGCTGTTTGTGCATGTAGTTCTCCTTGTGAGTGTGCCCAGCTCAATGGCATTAACTCAGACGAGTGGAATTGCAGGGGTAGGTCAGGTGCTACTTGTAGTGGCTCAGAGGGAGTGGATGCCAAGAAAGAGCCAAAGAAGTTCGGCGGTAGACTTGCTGTGCACCTTACTTCTGTTTCTTTTAACGGTGACCTAAGCAGCCCCCGTCCGTTAAAAGGAGATGCTTCAACCTATCACCCTTTCTCCAGTCGTAGGGATAGTAGCAGTAGTAGATTGCCGGCCATAACAGTTCCAGAGAATGCGCAGCAGTCTCGGCATTCTTACCTGATGAACAACCATCCTTTAGACGTTACCAGGCTGATGCCTACCGGCTCTAGTGACAATGAAAGCACATACTCAGGTAATAGCAGCATTTCAAGTGGGAGCAACAATTGTGCCAACAACAGCGATTCTAGCGGTCATGGCTCTGCATTTCACAGAAGCAAGGGACATTCTTGTACAAGCCCTCGTGTGCCAAATAACAACCTGAGTAGGTTACGGTTGCAGAGCAGTGCTAGGGACAGTAAGGATAGCCCCAAGGACACTTCAATGCATACCCCATGGAATAACTTAGAGGATAGCACAATCGTCGATGATAGTGTACGGAACAGCCGAGGGGAAGATGTTGCTCCAGGTACAAATGCGGGAAGAAGGTTGCCGCAGCTAGAACTGCAGCTTCCGTGTGGTAGTGCGTCTTCAGATGACGTCAAGAACATGGGGGCTGGTGGTTTCAAGAGGAAACGCCCGTTCTTGCCAAAACTAGACATACCTGTGACAAGCTGCTTCACAAACCCCGTCAATGCAGTCCATGTGGTAGACCTGTGCGAGGAAGCTCTGGATGACATTCACGTCGAGGGCTCGTTCTATGGCGTATGCTGCAAGCGAGGAAGGAGAGACGTCCTGGAGGATACTTTCAGAGCGATGCCTGACATTGGAGGGGACCCTAGCAAGGTACACCTTTCATGCGACTTCGCAGTCGAACTCACCCGCCATACTTTTGTTGAAATAAGGCCAGGATAGGCACGTTGCTTCCTATCTTGTACTGGACCCTTCCATGGCCTTATGGCGGAAGAAACAAGAGGTCGCTGCCACTTGTCGGTCTCTGAGGTCGAGGCCGAGGCCAATCCCAGTCGCCTCCATTCCATATGTAGCTCTCGACAATGTGGGACATATGCATGCCTAGTACTATGCAAGAGTTTCTGACAGTAGGGGGCTCTAACCACAACGTTCTGTGGGTCTCTTCCTGGCTTCCTGCTGGCAACCTAAATCCTTCATGTCCCCATTCTTCGAGTGTCATGTGTGTTGTGACTGCCAGGCTGGCATCATCTCACACGGGGGGGGAG
>WELA01006045.1:31889-45144 GCA_009602735.1 Mesotaenium endlicherianum
CCCCCCCCCCCCTCCTGCCTGCAGCTCTTTTCGCATTCTGAGGGTGCAGATACATGGTCTGTGTCGAACGGGGGGTGTCCCGCTGGCACGTATTCCACGCGCACGCTCCACGGGCTTCTGTGTGCATGCACAAAGCCTGTGATTGCTATACTCCGGGGGGCAGAGTTTGCAGGAATGCGAAGGAGGTGGGCAAAGGCCAACCGAATGTATCAGGCGCGGGCGAAGCGGACTCGGCTCTCGCTGCCTTTGCCCTGTCTCCTGTGGCCCGAGGGCTGACCGGGCACGGATCCTGCTCTGGCTGCAGCTTGACAGCGTTACTACCACTTCTGCTGCCTTCTCGCTGCTTGCGGGTGTGGTTGAGCATTGGAGGACGGTGCCATACTGCCTCCTTGAACGGAGGGGGCGGAGGGGGAGGGTGAGATAGAGAGGGGCTGGCTGGCTGAGATGCTCCGCGCTGACGATGGTTGCTCATTCCTGTTTGCAGTCGAGTGCATATGGTGGTGGCTGATTCAAGGGGTTGAGCAAAGCACACCCACTACACGACTCTTGCGGGGATGACATGCTGTGTGTGTGCGTTGACCGGTGTGCGCCACTTGGCTGGTTCAGAAGCTCGCTCCTTCTCCCCTGCTCTCTCCTTCCTCCCGCGATAGCCACAATGCACATACGCTCCAACCCCCCATAGGGTCCATAAAGAGTGGTGGGCGTCCGGAAGGTAGAGAGAATAGGTAGATCCCGGTGGAGTACTGCAGCCATGCAGGGGGGGAAGGGGAGTGTCCTGTGCCATGCGACTGTACAGTGTGCATGAGAGGGAGAGAGGGAGGGGAACCGGGCAGGCCAGCCGGCACTCGCAGCACCGTAGCGGGGAGCTGGCTGCTCGCGCCCGTTTGCGTCCGCATTGCGCATCTGGCCTCCTTTCCGTGTCCTGGGGGCGGGCAGGGTCCATCGAGCTCGTGCCAGCTCGTGCTCCTGCTGGCAGTAGGCGTCCCACGTCAATGGGGCTCCGGGCGTCAGGCAGGCCAGGCCAGGGCCTAGGAGGAGGAGCAGCCTAGCAGGAGCATCTCGGAGACCAGGGTGATGTGCGCTGTTTAGTTTGTCAGAGCGAGACGCTCCGTTCAGCCAAGCCCGGCCCCATGCAGAGCCATGCTTGCGTACCAACAGCACTCCCGCCCCTCCACCCCAGTCGCCACCCAGCCCCAGGCCAACCCAACCCCCAGGCCCAGGCCTGCCCTTGCCCAGCCCCAATCTGCCATAGCCCCCGAGGTCAAGTCAGCCCCTCACAGCCCTGCAGCAGTAGTGGCCCTGCGCCGCAGCAGCAGCAGCAGCGCAGCACCCCGGTAGCAGCAGCAGCATCCGAGCTCACGATTGCGAGTCCTGATGCTCCTGGTTTGCTGGCGGGGGGCGGAGGGGGCGCTCTATTCTCGTCTCTGCAGGGCGGCGTGGTGGCGTACCAGCACGGGTCGTGGCGCGTGCAGGGCACGCTGGCCGTGTCGCGCGGCATCGGCGACATCCACTACAAGAGCTTCATCTCCGCGGAGCCCGAGGTGCACCGCGTGCCGCTGGAGCCCGACTGCGAGTTCCTCGTGCTCGCCTCCGACGGCCTCTGGGACAATGTGAGTGGGGAGCCGGCGCGCGCGCTCGGCACGCCCGCCCATCCGCTTGCCCTTACTCTTGTTCTGCCCTCACATCTCTCGGCCTCATCCCACCACTCCTTTCTCTTCTCTCTCCCCCCCCCCCCGCCGCCCCCNGGGATGTCCGTACACACATGGGGCATAAGCAGGACTTGCACACTCACCGCGGATTGCAGGTGGGAGAATTCTGGCGTTTGGGGCCCTGGTCCGTTGAATGGGCGCGCATGCATGCGACGGTGTGGTGGAGGATATGGACAACGTCCGGCGAGGGCGAGTGAGAGAGATGCAAACGTGTTGCTAGGCATTTTGCGTGTGGACTTTGCCCGGCTGCGCGTTGTGCTCTGGCGTGCCGTTTGCGGGCGTGACAAGTGGCTTGCAAGGTGTCACGCTGCCCTTACTCTCCTCAGGCTTGCGCAACAGCGCAGGCAAGCTGCCGGCCAAACCTGTGGGAGAGAAGGAACTTTGCCCGTTCCGAGTGCCTGCTGCTCGCGCATGCTGGTGCAGTACAGCTGGAACAATAGAACTCGCCAAAGCACACAGCTGCATTTTATTCATCTGCAATTGAGGGCGTGGTTGGGAAGATGCAAGGAGCAGCGCAGAAGTGGATGGTGGGATTGTGCTGTTTGAATCCGAGGGAGAGCTCGAACGTTGTGTCGCAGCTTGCTCACCCGTCAACACCGGAGGGTCTGCTGCATCCTCCGGGCTCTCAAGCGGCGCCACCTGTCTGGTTGTCAACCCAGCAGCCTCTTGCATCTCCCCCCCCTTAATTTCAACCATCCCCTTCCTCTGTTGCTAACTCTGGGCCTCCCCTCTCTTTTTCCGTTCTGCAGATCACCGGCGACGAGGCTGTGAACTGTGCGCGGCCGCTGCTCAGCACGTACAGCCCCGACTTCCAGAACCCGGAGGCCTTCTCCGGGCAGTGCGAGGTGGAGAGCAGCCCGCGGGGCTTCAACGTAAACAAGAACCGCGGCTTTGGGGCCTGGGGCACCACGTCCCTGCGCTCGCCCCGCCCGCGCAACCCCCCCCCCTCAATATTCCGGCAGGAGGCCAAGACCCCCCGGCCCCACCTGTCGGCGGCAGCGTGTGGACAGTACCGGAGCCCCCCCCTGGGCCCGCGGAACCCCCCCTCCAAGACTGTCGCAGCTGCTGCAGCGGCAAAGGCTGCGGCAGCAGCGGCGGCGGCGGCATCCGCGGGTGGTGCGGCGGCAGGGGCGGGTGGTGCGGCGGCAGGGGCGGGAGGGGCGGCGAGGCGGCCGCCTGCGTCGGATTCGGACTCGCACTCGCGGGGGAGCACAGAGGCGTGCGAGGATGTGACGATGAAGCTGATGCAGCACACCATGTCGGCCACTGCGTCCGAGGGGGATAGCGACGGCAGCGGCAGCGGCAGCGGCAGTGGCGGTAACAACGAGCCTGGCAGCGGCGGCGGCGGCGGCAGCGGCGGCGAGGTGGATGCTGAGGTGGACGTGAGCGCGGGTGTGTATGACGGCGACGCGGAGGCAGTGCCGTTTGCCGAGTCCCCGCTCCCGGCCATGGGGCCCGCGGCCGCGTGCCGCAAGCTGGTGGAGATGTCGACGAAGCGTGGGAACCACGACGATGTCAGCGTGATGATCGTGATGCTGCCGCACTTCGTGGCGCTGCAGCAGCAGCAGCACCTGCTCCTCCTGGAGGAGCAGTCGGGCGGCCCCAAGCGCCTGCGCGACGAGGAGGCGGTCGCCGACGACTGTGGCGACGACATGGACGCCGTGAGCTCCCAGGACGCCAGCATGGGCGTGAGCCGCGACCGCGACCGGGAGCGCGAGCGCGAGCGGGACTCGCCCATGCTGAGCAACTCGTGCAGCAGCAGCTTCGCGAACTACCCGCTGATGCTGCCCCCCCTCGACGACGTCTCCATGCAGCTGGGCCCCTCGGCGGTAGGCATGGGCGCCGGCATGAGCGCTGCAGCCGCCGCACGAGTGAAGGTGGGCAGCATGGGCGTGCCCGCTGACCTGGACCCCCTGGCGGCGCCGCCCATGCCCCGCCGCGTACTCTCGCGGCAGGAGAGCTCCTCCGGCGGACATAGGAGGAGGCCGTCGCTTTCGGCGCTTGAGTCGCTCGATAGGCCTCAGGATGGAGGCCCGTCGTGGGCCAGCGTGGGCCCTGCCCCGCTCGTCCGCCAGGCTAGCATGCCCTCGCTGCATCATCCGGGGCACGCGCCCTGGCGCAGCCCTCTCCTCCTGCCGCAGCAGGTGATGGATGTGGAGGATGGTGACGTTCCCGCCTCGCCCATCAAGCGTCGCTTCAGCGGGGGGTGGCGGAAGAGTGGGAGCGAGGGCTGACGAGGCGGCGTTTTTTTGGGTCTTCTTGGGTCTTTCTGGGCCTTTTTTGGCTTTCCTGCTTTGACCCGGTGTGTTCTGCTTTAGGTGGTGTACCCAGGTATTGTTGGGATACTACATGTCTCGACTTGCAACAATTGTTGGTATGGGGCTCGAGGGGGCCTGTTACGGAGGTGTCGAGTAAAATATAGGTTTTAGTTTTCTGGATGTTCTCTCATTGGACGATCTCTTTGTATTGATGCCAGTGGGTCTGCAGTCATCTTACTTTTCAGTATCGGTCCGAGGAGGACCTTGTACAAAGATAGCTAGTCCCGTATGAAAACTTCGTCTTCTTTCCTTATAAATTTTCAGAAAGCCCAAGGGATGGGGGAGTTCCTCAAGCTGCCATAGATCCTGTGTTGAACATAGTAACATAAGTGTGATGAAAGTGTGAGTAGCTGAACCAACATGTGTTGCATGCTTATTGATCACAGGTTCTTTGCAAGAATTCTCTCCAAGAGAAGCACTTATTGTGCGGTCTCAAAATACCTGATAGTGTTACATGGTGCTTTCACCAGGAAATCACCGTGAGGCAAGATCAAAGCAAGAAGCTGAAATGTTAATTTTAGCGTTAATGGCGGGTGATACGTAAGTCCAAGAATGAGGCAGATGCGCGAGCTGCGCCACGACGTGATGCTGCTAACTATGGGACAGCCTTCAAATTACACTAACGACATCTTGTGCATGTGCTGTCTGCCTTTACTTTGAGCCTGTCGCGTTGATTAGGGACTCACCTGCAAACAAGCTAACACCTGTGCCAGCTGCTGTGAGAAGCAGCTCAGCAGGCAACTGCTACCTGACCTGGTGAATAGCTGGGATACTATGCAAGGCCCGCCGGGCATACATGATCCGTCGTGCCTGGCCCTCTGAAAGTACAGGCTGCAACCGAACCTGGCTGCCTTCTTCTGCTGAGGCTCTCTTATCGCTACTTGATAAGCCCGGGGTGCATTGGGTTCTTTTGCACTTGATACACCGCCCACATTAACAGAAACAGATGGCCCTGCCGCCAGTTGGCAAACTCAAAGATTTCCAGCCTACGCCACGTTCACTCCTCCTGGCACCTTCAGCCCTCCTCAATCTCTGCCAGCATGGCACAAGGAGGAGGAGGCACTGCGGGCTCAAGCACACCGGCCACCTCCTCCAGAAAACTCCTGCAGGCTGCTGCCACGGGGCACGCTCTGCTTCCATGTAAGCTGCAATGAGTTGCGTCTGACAGACGGGCAGCGAGATGGACGGGACAGCCTCGAGTGTACGGCACTGTTGGTTAGCATGTGATGTGTGCCCAAGCTGGCCCATCTGCACCTGCCCGAAACCCGAGAGCGAGTTGGCAGATAAAGCTTGCCAGCAGATGCCTCCAACAGGAGAGCCTGCCATAAAGAGCATCCATCTGGAGGGTGCAGGAGAGATGCTCTCAGCATGGCAAGTGGCCACAGCATTGCCCCTCCTCACACATGTTTGAGGAACCATCTCACCACGACTTCTTAGCGGCAGATATCTCCAGCTGTCCCCACACACCTACCGCTGTTATGGCTGGCTGGCCTGATATTGTATCCTGCATGCACACTTGTGTGTCCTACAAGGGCACGTAGGGCCCAGGCCGCTGCTTCCAAGCTTAGCCTGTGGGCTCAGCAGGTATAGCATGGCAAAGGGAACCCTAACACAGCTGAGGACCCATTCGTGGCATATGCATCCGTTTGAAGAGCCAGACTGAGTGTGCTGCTCCCATACCCACTCTTGGGAAGCAGCATGTAGGAGACTAAGCATCGAATGCAGCAAGTAAGAAGAAGAGGCCCCAGGACAGTTGACCACCAGTAGTCGTCAAGCATGCCTTGAGCACTTTCTCAGCTTTTCAAGTCTGATTGTTTCAGACCTCTTCTTCCTTCCTCGTTCCCAACAAACCCATGGATGGATAACGAAAGGATGATATGATTTTCACATGGTTCCTGCCTAGTAGACACTTTGTAATTGTATACCGTTGCATTTAGTCAAACGCACATTTACTTGACGGCGGACAGTACATTGTATAATTTCCCACAATAGCTTACATAGTGTTCCTACTCAAGGACCACTTCATGCTGGCACGATGGTGCATATCTATCCAATATATGAGCACTTGGGGAAATCACAGCGTGCTTGGAGAGAGTACAAGACGTTCTTCCTCAACATCCAGCATTCTCATCGGTAAAGCAATACTGTAGCAAACCAAGAGTAATAAACCCGACCGAATAAAGAGCTTGAACATACCCAACACATACCATACAGCGTATATGCCATAGCGTATAACGCTGGGGCTGCCATCAGAAACATCAGACACCATCCACTTGCAAGGAACAAGTATTTTCAGCACAAACTCGCACTCGTACATACGCCACATAGATGCTTCTTACCATATGGCGATCCAACTGCCGAGTCAGCAGATGCATCACAACTTATCGAAAGCATTTCAGTACAAACTGATGCCCTGTGATGCTTGGAAATATCAATTTTTCTCCTACGATCATGTCTTCCTCGGTATTGCACATAGAATGTGTTCAATCCACCACTCAACGCTCAGAACCTGTTTGTACCAGTTTGTACTTTGAAGTACATCACGGTCAACGGGCTTGGTCCAGCTTAGTTGGCAACCTTCTAGAGATATCTACGCCACTTCTTGCCTCGCCGCTCGATCAATGAGATAAGGTAGCACTATGCATTCCAATTCATGCACACTTTCGAGATGCCTCTGAGATATTTACTAGTAAATTATGTGATGCCCGCCATTGCCCGCAGTTGCCAGCCATTAATTTCTCCGCAAATGCCCCCAGCACTCAAAGCACGAAGGCGGGCAGAGTTACCTGCCGTCCGTTCGATCGTGCAGCTCGAGAGCTCGACACGCGCCCGGCCTGCTAGAGAGTCCGCCTGCCTTGGTTCGCTCCAACTTGCCCATTCCTTTTGCCACATAAACTGGACATAAAATGGCCCGAGAAAATTTAGTGGGTTGATACGGCTATGCCCAATCATGCCCGCCGATTATGGTCACTTAAAAACCTCCCCAGCTTGGATGCGCTGGAGTGGATCCCTTACCTTCCAAGCTCTTCAAATTGGAAGACGTCTAATTCGTGTTCCGGTATTGTACTCGCTGTCTGCAACATCTCTGGAAGCTGGTTTACATACTCATTAACATCTCTTTCAGCGTCACTGTCGATCTCCTGTGTCAAGATGTCGGCCTATGTTGGAAAGTATGCTGGTAAGGCATTGCTCTCTGCTCTTGATGAGCTCCAGCTTATCTACTGTAATGTTATGCTGTGTGACTATTCATTAAGTGTATTTAAAGTCGAAGCTTGATGAATTTCTTACCAGAGACCCTTAATTATGCATATGCATGTCTCCATCTTGTTAAGGGTACACTTATGCTGCAGAAATGACGAGTTTGAGGATGTTATTATGCTGCAACTCATTATATTTTTGAACACCTTAGAGAAGTACAGACACATTTGTTATCTTTATGCGGACGGGCGTTGACCACGTTCTTTATGATACATTGTAGGAAGACGCAAGTTGTTATTGTTCTGTATTTTGGAAGAGTAGAACCAGCTCTTTGACTTCATTCTTTGTCCTAATTTTCTTGTGTCCGCTGTCTTTGTCTGCGTTTCTGCTTTGCTTTCCAGATGAGCTCATCAAAAATGCTGCTGCAATTGCCACCCCAGGAAAGGGAATTCTTGCTGCAGATGAGTCGACTGGTACCATTGGAAAACGCCTGGCAAGCATCAATGTTGAGAACGTGGAGGCTAACCGCCAGGCTCTCCGTCAGCTGCTGTTCACTGCCCCTGGTGGTCTCCAGTATCTGAGTGGTATCATTTTATTTGAGGAGACCCTCTATCAGAAGAGCACAGAGGGCAAGCCTTTTGTAGAGATAATGCAGGAGGCTGGTGTTTTGCCTGGTATTAAAGTCGACAAGGGTACAGTAGACATCGCAGGTACCGATGGCGAGACATTTACACAGGGTCACGATGGCCTTGGTGCTCGGTGTGCTGAGTACTACAAAGCTGGAGCACGCTTTGCCAAGTGGAGAGCTGTTTTGAAGATTGGCCCTAACGAGCCTTCAGAGCTGTCAATTCAGCTTAACGCTCAGGGCCTTGCTCGCTATGCTATCATCTGCCAGGAGAATGGCTTGGTTCCCATTGTTGAGCCTGAGATTCTGACAGACGGATCACACACAATTGAGAAGTGTGCAGAGGTTAGCGAGAGGGTTCTAGCTGCTTGCTACAAGGCTCTGAACGAGCAGAAGGTTCTACTTGAGGGGACCCTGTTGAAGCCCAACATGGTGACCCCTGGCTCTGATGGTCCTAAGGTTGACGAGAAGACTATTGCTGCTCTGACTGTACGAACTCTGCAGAGGACTGTCCCTGCTGCCGTTCCAGGTGTTGTCTTCCTATCTGGAGGTCAGAGTGAGGAGCAAGCTACCATCAACTTGAACGAGATGAACAAGCTCGACACCAAGAAGCCCTGGACACTCTCTTTCTCATATGGACGTGCATTGCAAAAAAGCACCCTGGCTGCTTGGGGGGGCAAGCCTGAAAACGTGAAGGTTGCACAGGAGACATTCGTGACTCGCGCCAAGGCCAACTCTGAGGCGACTCTTGGAACATATGCTGGTGGTGCTGGATCAGAAGCCTCTAAGGAATCTCTTCATGTCACTGGATACAAGTACTGAGTTGTACCCTGAAGTAGTTGCCGGCAATTCAGTAGAGAGTTACTACAGCTCATGTACAATCTAGAGAGGGCCTTGTCTAGAGAGCTGCTACTTCCACTCCTAGACCAGGTCTCCAAATAATTACTTATAATCCCTGTCTTTATGACCAAGCTTTTTTTTTATGACCGAGGATGCTGCCACTTTGAAGGACGTGGAAGCTGGGTGGGTGGGTGTATTACTTTTACTGTTGTGCTGATGAAGCTCAAGGGTAACAGATCTAAGATGGTGCAGATGCAGTTTCTGTTGCATTTTATGTTGCTTGCGTGCAGTTTTTAAGCAATCGTATTATTTTGTCACAACAATGATGTGTCATGTCCTGGCATACAACGGCCTGTAAGGGTGTGCCGATGGTAAGCACCAGCCTTTGCAAGTGGCTCCACGTACAGCTTCCACAGATGAAGCGAGAAACATGATACAGATACCTTTGGCAAGTGCCGTATCTGAAAGCTGTTGCAACTCCATTGCACTTTGCTGGCTCTGTAAGGGACATGACTGAAAGCTAATTAGAACATCTTTTCACTACACTCAATTCATCTTCAATGGAGACATTCTAGCGACCAACCACAAGATTACTGTAAGCTGGATCTTGAGGGCAAAAGCATCAATCCAATCTGCACAACTTTCCGACCATTGTGCAGTAACGAAGGGCATTCGAAATGATATCGCTTGGCACTCTGCAGATCCAGTAGTGCCTGTTACATGCTGGTCCAGCTTCAGATTCACGTCTTGTGTGACAATCCGAAGCCCTCTTGGTTTCTTGCACCATGCATTGGACTTTCACAGCCCTCCACTTCAGCCCTCCGTTCGCTTCAGCCCTCCAAACCAGCTTGCTAAAACCATATAATATTGCAGATCCCGATGAAGCTCTTGGAGGGCGATATAGCCTCAGGCTCAATCAAAAGTTTATGGGCAAGAACAATCAGATGCCTTTGCACTTTGGCTTACCACTTACTGCTGTCTATGCATCACCCCGCACGTCACGACCTACGAGTTTGCTTGGAGCAAGACAACTTGTGTAGAACTTCAGGACTTGATCAGCAGCAAACTCACCTGCCATATTGACCAAAGGTGGGTGCATGACTGGGGCTGAAAAACTCCTGAATATCTGGGTGGATTACTAGCATGTATAGGGCATGAAATAAGAACACGATATGTGCCACTTACAGCTTATGTGTCGCTTTCTACATCATCTCATGCGACATGCAAGATTAGACAAAATTCAGTGGCAGTGAAGATTTTTCAAAAGGGCTGCGTATGCCTGAATGGATATTCTTAGAAACGGGAAGTAACACTTTACGATGAAGGACCTAATTTATCTTGGAGATTGACAGGAGCTAATCTACAACCCTGATGCTCAACTACACTGGACTGACATTATACATATGAGAGACAGCAGGTCCATCCGGAATCCTAGGTGGCGCTTACATGGTGGCACTATCACCAGATGCAATATACTTCATTTACCCTCCCTCTGCTCGCCCTATACAGTGCAGATATTAGAGCAGCTCACCGAGATACAACCTAGCCTCATAAATGATTTTCCCTCCTTTGAAGACTTGAATTGCAGCCGTGACACGACCCCTCGGGCTTTCTTTTAACTACCTTTTTCCCATTCTCAGTAGCCTGTCTACATCCACTAGAGAGAGAGAGAGAGAGAGAGAGAGAGAGAGAGAGCAGCACCTGGCTGCGAGCAGCGGCTCGCTGCTGTTCCTCGAGTGCCTCCGCTCTGCGCCGCTGCTCTGCTGTCTGCGCCCGCCCGCACAGGATCAAACCCGTCCCCGGCCTCAAATGTCCCTCCTTGCATACACGGAGTTTACAGCTGCAGCAAAGCTTCATGCTTCTCACAACCGGCAAGGGAGAGCACCAGCAGAAGAAAACACACTGACTTGGCTCCCGGCAGACTGCAGCTGCGCTTCGAGCGTGCGCCGCACCGCTGCCGCCCTCTCCTCGAGAGCCTCATGCTTTGCTTGCCAGCTGGCAGCCGCTGCCAGCGCGCTGTTCAGCTGCTTGGAGAGGCCAGCCGACTGCGCCTCAAGGGAGGCCAGGCTCTGGGCCGCATCCGCATGCTGCGCGGCCGCCTCTCGCTGGCGGGCCTTCCACTCGTGCACGTCCTCCTGGCTGCCCGCCAGCTGCTGCTCCACCGCACTCACTCTCTCCCTCAGAGCCTTCACCTGCGCTTCTGATGCCGCCAGCTCAGCAGATGCTTGCTGGGCCCGGCGGTCCACCAGGTCGCGCAGCACTCCCCCAAAGCTGCGCATACGCACCCCTCCCGTCATCATTCCCGCTCCACCACATGCTGGGAGCAGCAGCAGCCAAAGATGGGCCCTCTCCATACGCAGCCAGTTATCACCCAGCAGCCGCGGCAGCTGGTCACCAGCTGAAGCAGAAGCAGCTGTACCTCTTGTGCATGAAGGCAGCAAGGTGCTGCCACTTGGCAGGGCCCTCCACTTTGTGCTCGTATTCCGCCAGCAATCCATCCAGGAGCTGCTTGCGGACGCGCACACACACACACAAAATGAGAGCAGAAAGCAAGCAGACATCGGCATCAGCTTTCGTCACCCATCACGTTCTGACTCCCATTATCTGATGAGACTGACACGCTCTCTTCCCACCACACGCCTGCTGCTGCTGCTGCTGCTGCTGCTGCTGGGGGTACAGTGCACATACCTGCAGGACCGAGTCCAGCGTGGCAGTGGAGGAGTGGGCCGCGCGCGACAGCTGGGCCTCCATGTGGCCCACCTGACGCGCGCACGCCAGTTCCGCTTCCGCATACACTCTGGCGCTGTGCTCCTGCCACCCCGTCTCTCAGCATCACCCACCAGCCATGAGCAAGCGACAGCGAGCGCCACGTGGACTGCAGGTTTGGAGTGTCGTCGCCTCTCCAAAACTCGACACAAATATCAGGGAAAGGGAGCAGACCTGGAAGGACTTGGCCATGGCCGCCTGAAGGCGGGCCTCAAAGTCGCGGGCGCAGCTGGCGGAGGCCACAGCGGTGTCGGCANCATTGCAGATCCCACGCAAGGTCAAGGAGAGCTGACACCCGATATCGGCAGCCGTTGCACCCACTTGTGCACGTCCTCTTTGCTAAAGAATGCGGTCTTCTCAAATCCTTCCGCGGAAAATCCTGCCGCAACGTTGCCCGGCCCTTCTCTGCCGCTCCTGTCGCTCTTCAGTCCACCGCTCGCGGCCATGACGACCGCCGAGATTCCGCTGAGCTGGCCGGCCCTACCTTCCTCCACTCGCGCATCGACTCCTCCACCGGGCGCAGGGACCACCTCAAAGTGTTCTGTGGTGACGTCGCTTTTCGTCCCAGATGGAGCCTCCCTCAGGTCATCGTCACTGAATTTGATCAGCGGGGCCTGATCCTGCTCCCGTATCGCACCACGGCCCGGCTCACCACACAAAAGAGCGCTCTCGCTGCCCTCGCTGCCCTGAGTACCGTCTCCCGTCCCACCGCCCCCCTGATCTCCCCCGCATACTCCGCCTTCTCCCCTGCTGCCGCCACGTCGTGTCATTCTTTCAAACAGGCGCCTACTCTTTGGATCGGTCCGCAGAGTCGCAGCGCCGGCAGCCGGGGACTCTGAGACCGCCAGCTCACCATCGTGATCATCATTACCATCCTCACCATCAGCAGCAGCAGCAGCAGCAGCGCCGCCTGCAGCTGATGTGCTCAAGCAGTCCTCATCAATGAAGGAGGGGATCTCGACCCTTGCTGCCGGCGGAGCCGGCTGTCTCGGCTGCGTGACATCTGTGACCACAGGGGGGGGTGGCGTGGTCCCCACCTGGGCTGGACGCCCCGTCAAGTAAATGTGGCTGCAGATGCCTGCCAAGTAGGCGCCCATGTAGGACAAGGGCGTGTACACGAGCGATGCCACGCGGCACGTGTGGGTCATGACCGCTCCTCGGGCATGTTCCACCTGCCACCAAGACACCCGATAGATAGAAAAAAAGATGAACTAACCATAGAGCTTGGCATTCACACACATCCTACACGCGCACGCGTGCACACACACGCACGCACGCACGCACATGCACGTGTCCCCTCCCTCCCCCTCCCCCTCCCCCNAAGCAAAGCACAGACAAGTGAACCTAAGCACAGAAAGAGCCGCAGGGTGTATGCGTGTGTGTGTGTGTGTGTTTGTGTGTGTGTGTGTGCAAGAAGGAGCGTTCCTCTACTACAGGGGGCGCAATGATTCGACAGGAGAGCAAACTTTTGCGACACCCACGTCCAGTGTAAAAGAAAGAATGTCTGGAGCCATGCCTTCTTCCGCTCTCATCCGGCAGTGTAGATATGCGCAGGCCCCCCGAGAGGTCAACGCCCCTCCTTCCCTTGCTTCCTCTTTTCTTTTCCCCACTTATGAGGCAATTTGCAGCTGGGAATAGGGGAAAAGGGAGAGAGGAGGGGAGGAAGGGAGGGAGAGGAAAAGGGAGAGAGGAAGGGAGAAAGGGAGGGAGAGGAAAAGGATGTGGGGGGGAGAGAGAGAGAGAGAGAGAGAGAGAGAGAGAGAGAGAGAGAGAGAGAGAGAGAGAGAGAGAGAGAGAGA
>WELA01006045.1:48459-59230 GCA_009602735.1 Mesotaenium endlicherianum
ACGCGGCGGATGCGAGCGTTGGCGGCGTCCATGACGAGCAGCGAGCAGTCGCGCGCCACGTACAGCAGCCCGCCCAGCCCCGCCGAGAACTCCGCCTCGCCGCCCGCGCCGTCGCGGAAGCCCTGCTTGCCGCCGCCCGCGATGGTGCGGACGAGGCCTGCGGGCCCGGAAAAGAAAACGGGGGGGAATTTTTGATTGGCTGTGGGGGGCAGGAGAGCGGGGTGGTGGGCCTGGGGTGCTGAGGTGGGTGGGCCAGGAAAGGGGGGCAGGAGGAAGGTGAGAGGTGGGGGAGGAACTCGTAGGTGTTCCGATGACCTCGCGAGAGAAGCTCACGAGACATGCAACGGGAAAGGGACGCTGATGCGGAGCTGGACCCGGTCCGCAGGTGTGAAAGCGGCCCAAAGGGAGGTGGCTGGAGGGCGCCAGGGGGAGCTTGGAGTTTCGCAGATCAGAGTCTCACAGCGCTGCAGCGATGCGACAGCTGTGCTGCCGTCAAACAGGTGGCGCACACATACGCACTGAGCGGGCGGGTGGCTTCTCTCCTCGACGGGCTCCCGGCAAATTTGCCTCAATTCCTCACTCTCTCTCTCTCTCTCTCGCTTTATTGCCTGGATGTCAATGTGTTATACTGGACGTATAGTGTGTCTCAAGAACATACCATTTCCAGCACACAGGAGTATTTGCAGCTCCCACACATGTGCACACTCACAAACATACACGGGCACACACATTAGCGGGCACGCATGTTTTGCTTAACATCTACGTGTGAGGTGCAAGTATGTGCATGCTTGACAGCGTCCACCGACCTTGTCCCGCAGCAGCAGTACCAAACAGCAGCAGCAGAGAAGAGGAGTTCAAAGGGGAGACACACCGACAAGAGGAGGAGATAGAGGAGGAAGGGGAGGCTACCATCGGGCGAGAGCATGCGGATGGCGTTGTCGCGGTTGTCGGCGCCCGCGTCCGCCACGTAAATGTTGCCCTGCGGGTCGACGGCCACGCCTGTGAGCGAGTTGAAGAGCGCCCCGAGCGCCGGCCCGTTGCGATAGCCCTTGCGCCCCGGCTGCCCCGCCAGCACTGCCGCGCTGCTGTCTGCGCACACACGCGCTCAGCAAATCAGGTCGCGGGAGAGCGTCAGGAGGGATGATATCACGGGGTCCTCTCCGAGGAATCTCCGAGAGAGCGCCAGCTGGCCTGCCAGCACAGCCAGCCGCGCTGCTGCCTGCATGCGCCCGCAGCCAAGTAAGGCGTAACAGCGGGTCAGCGGGGGCAGCATGTGGTCCCCTCTGAGTGATCTCTGAGAGATCTCCAAGAGAGCGCCAGCTGGTCCGCAAGCACACCCGCCCAGCTGGGGCACTTGTGAAGCCATGGCAGCGCAGCGTTGACAAAGCGTCAAGAGTGCCACCACCGGGTCCTCGGACGCCGCCAGCTGGCACAGCCAGCCGCGCTGCTGCCAGTGCGCGCAGCCAATCAAACCGCCACAGCGCGGCGTTGCGGTGCTGGCAGGCAGAGGTGGGGATCGCACCACGTTGCTCTCTCTCTGAGGCCGTCACTAGCACCCCCCAAGGCCGCGGATGGGCAAGCTCCCCACCGCCCCACACACGTATGCCCCGTAGAAGCCTTGTGCAATTCAGACGCGCGCAGAGAATGGGAAACACGAGGGGCATCGTGGGGGGCTCTCTCTGCGGCCGGCGCCAGCACCAGTCAGGAAAGATACGGGCATCTCCACCACCCTCCCCTAGGTACGCATATCACTACAGCATCAGGGGAGCCCGGCAGGCTGGCAGGCACACGGGGAATGGGCAGGCGAAGGGGGGAGGGAGGGGGGGGCTCAGGCCTGCTGCACGTGTGCGCCAGCTGGCAGCGTGGTGGGATAGAGGGCGACTCTTACATTGAACTCTGGAGTGCCCACCCGCAGCACGGCCGCCAAGGAGGCAGCCCAGCTGAGGGGTGGGGGCAGGGTCAGAGGGAGAGGGCGGGGGGAAGGGCGGGTGGGAGGATTTGATAGCACTCTACTCCCGCTGGCAGCGTCGCATCGCAGCGCCAACCAGGTCTCTCAAATTCTCAAAAAGGTGCAGTAGTGGGAGGACTCTGAGCCCTTGATGCATCTGGCCAGCATACGGCGCGCAGGCAACTGTGCACCTGGCGCAGATGCAAGAGAAAGTCCCACTTGACAGCATGCTGCCAGCTCCCCGGGGCACCCACGTGTCACGCTCCGGCAAGCCCAGGTACGGAATCACAATCGGCATCGGGATTAGATCGACATTGGGTCAAGTGTGAGACTGGGATTGGGTGTGAGATGGGAATTGCGCAATATATAATGGGAGTGGGAGTGGGAGTGGGGTGGAGATGGTGCACAGGAAGGTGTGCGCAGATCAAGGAGGAGGACGGGTTAGGGATGAGATGACAGCTGTATCTCACTTGGCAGCAGAGGGAAGCTGACGGTCCGAAGGCAGTAGTCGGCCTTGTCGACGACCACCAGGGAGGCGCCATCTGGCATCATGGCAGCGGCCATGAAGGCCACCCTCTCGGAGCTGCGGCTGGCGTCCACAGCTGTCTCCACCAGAAAGTCCGCCGGGGTGGTTCCCACTCCCTGGACGGCGGCGCCTGCTGCTGCTGCTGCTGCCGCTGCTGCTGCCGCTGCTGCTGCTGTTTGGGGCTTAATCACATGCGCCCCTGCAGGATGGAGCAGGGAGCAGCCATTCAGGCCCGCCAACTTGGCCCGCCGGTCAGCACACGGCACTTCACGTGTTGATTTCGACAAATCAGATGTAGATTAGAGTCCTTGATCTCACTGATTGCTCAATTGATTCTGACTTGATAATTTTACCGGCTCAGAGGGAGGGAAGGGCCAGGGGAGCTTCTGAGGGGCACCTCCGATTAACATTCTGAGCTAGCAACTCCTTTTAATATTTTTTTTTCTCCTGAACATAGACTCGCCCCACATACCAGCGTGCATAAAACACAGCTGGCACTCACGGCTGAGCAAAAACGACACTTGCTGCTGCTGCTGCTGCATCTGCTGGCAGGGTGCTGCTGTCAGTCAGGCTCCTGCAGCTGTTTAACCTCATTGCCGGCTTTGCTGGCATGCCAACCCATAAGTTGAAATGCAGCATTTGCAGTCCCACTTAGCCAACAGTGTGTCACAGGCCGGCNCAACCAGGTCTCTCAAATTCTCAAAAAGGTGCAGTAGTGGGAGGACTCTGAGCCCTTGATGCATCTGGCCAGCATACGGCGCGCAGGCAACTGTGCACCTGGCGCAGATGCAAGAGAAAGTCCCACTTGACAGCATGCTGCCAGCTCCCCGGGGCACCCACGTGTCACGCTCCGGCAAGCCCAGGTACGGAATCACAATCGGCATCGGGATTAGATCGACATTGGGTCAAGTGTGAGACTGGGATTGGGTGTGAGATGGGAATTGCGCAATATATAATGGGAGTGGGAGTGGGAGTGGGGTGGAGATGGTGCACAGGAAGGTGTGCGCAGATCAAGGAGGAGGACGGGTTAGGGATGAGATGACAGCTGTATCTCACTTGGCAGCAGAGGGAAGCTGACGGTCCGAAGGCAGTAGTCGGCCTTGTCGACGACCACCAGGGAGGCGCCATCTGGCATCATGGCAGCGGCCATGAAGGCCACCCTCTCGGAGCTGCGGCTGGCGTCCACAGCTGTCTCCACCAGAAAGTCCGCCGGGGTGGTTCCCACTCCCTGGACGGCGGCGCCTGCTGCTGCTGCTGCTGCCGCTGCTGCTGCCGCTGCTGCTGCTGTTTGGGGCTTAATCACATGCGCCCCTGCAGGATGGAGCAGGGAGCAGCCATTCAGGCCCGCCAACTTGGCCCGCCGGTCAGCACACGGCACTTCACGTGTTGATTTCGACAAATCAGATGTAGATTAGAGTCCTTGATCTCACTGATTGCTCAATTGATTCTGACTTGATAATTTTACCGGCTCAGAGGGAGGGAAGGGCCAGGGGAGCTTCTGAGGGGCACCTCCGATTAACATTCTGAGCTAGCAACTCCTTTTAATATTTTTTTTTCTCCTGAACATAGACTCGCCCCACATACCAGCGTGCATAAAACACAGCTGGCACTCACGGCTGAGCAAAAACGACACTTGCTGCTGCTGCTGCTGCATCTGCTGGCAGGGTGCTGCTGTCAGTCAGGCTCCTGCAGCTGTTTAACCTCATTGCCGGCTTTGCTGGCATGCCAACCCATAAGTTGAAATGCAGCATTTGCAGTCCCACTTAGCCAACAGTGTGTCACAGGCCGGCCGGCCGGTGCTCCACGTCAGCTTGACGCCATTCCCGACACAAGCGACTGAACTCGCGGTGCAGCACTCACGGCAGCGCTTTGCTGTGGCATCTCACGCGCACACACACGTGGAGTGTTCTAGTAAGAGGCTGAAACAGAGAAAGGAACCAGACTGACCTTTCCCCGCACTGATGCCTTCGCTGCTGCCGCCAGGTGGCGTTAATCCGGGGTGTGAGTGTAGCATCTTCGGCGTTGATTTTGAGCCTCCTGAAGACAGTAGACGAGCACACGACGAAGACTAAGGCTGAGCTAAGCAATTTTAGATCGTGGACTCGCAGCAGAAATGTTTGTGCTTTTAGATTAGCTTTTCAGAGCACCCGATTGACAAGTAATTTAAAGGCATGCATACAATCAAGGGAGACTCTGACTCACAGAAGAGACCTCAGCAGCCCACTTTCTGAGCTGAGCATAAAGACACTGTTTGAGGTCTTCCAACGCAATTGACAAATTGGGCATGAAAAAATCTTCTTGGTTCCTTGGTGCGACAATATCGTGATTGCAACACACATTTTCGGAGTAATTTTCCAGAAGCACTGTAAAGGACGCTGCACTACAGCCCTGTTAGTTGTATAAGAAGGTCTCGGGACATACTCAACGTCGGCTGAAAGGAGGACGCCAGAAGAGGCCAGAAGGCCATAAGAAGAAGAATAACCTTAACAAGAGCCATCGTTATCTTATATTATCGCTCTTCCTGAGCTCCCTCGCAAATAATGCACCACTCTAAATCCGTATGACTTCGCATTAATAAGGAGAAGCATAAGAGATGCTGCATAAATCACTTGCGTAGAGTTCGTAAGGGCCTTTATGTCCCTAACTTAGGATGCTTGCTCATTTCAGCCGCGCTGCATTAAGACCTACGAGTAGGCTGGAAAGCCAAGACTGCGCTCACCTGAATTAGCCTAACAAAAGAAGTAAAACACGTGCAATATTAGAGAATACATTATTCATTATTAGCTCAACTTATTAACTAAGAAGAGGTGTCATGGTAGGCAGACGGAGTCCACACCCCGTTCTGGGCCAGTTTCTCGTCGTGCTATAGCCCATGCTGCGAAATTCTCTGCAGACGAGAGCCAGGTAGGGCGAGCTGGAGCAGAATCAATTCGACGAAGGCGTTCACACGGGAGTCACGAAAGCAGCAAGTGCGTGTCCTTTCTGGTCGTGTCCGATGTCGACAGTCACAGCACCATCTGGCCTCGCGTCAACTCCAGTACAGATATCGTCGATTGTCATTATCGCTATCGGATCCACTTGGATCGCTCAACTTACTCTGACATACACGTCCTCATTCAGTTCACGCCTTCGTCACGTTCGGTCACGCTTTAACTCTTTGCGCCACTCTGGGTAGATTCTGGGCCATATTGGGCTCAAGTCAGAAAATCACTCCTAGTACCCCTGTGAGCGACACGTCTTGTGGTTGTACCTTTAATTTCCTGGTTATGCCTTACCATTGAGAAGAGACGGCAGGGGTACGTGAAGAGAGACGGCAAGGGCACGAGAGAAGCGACGGCAGGGGTAAAGGAAGAGAGACGGTCATGGTACGTAAGAGACGGGGTACCGCACGGCGTTCGTTGAGCGGGAATGTCGGTAGGCAGCAGGGACGGCAGGGAGTACGCGAGCAGAAATGGCAGGGGTACGCGAGAAAAGTTGGCAGGGCAACTGAGCAGAGATGGCAGGGGTACGCGAACGGAGACGTAAGGGGTACGCGAGAAGAGTACGCGAGCAGTGTTAACTGGTAGGGGTACGCGAGCAGAGATGGCAGGGGTACGCGAGCAAAGACGGCAAGGGTAGGCGAGCAGAGTTGGCAGGGGTACGCGAGCAGAGTTGGCAGGGGTACGAGAATAGGTACGAGCACAAGTACGAGCAAAGGTACGTACCATTGTTTTGGCACCAGAGGTGTTAGGTTGATAATCTAGAGCATAGCAATCGCAATATACACTTTTTTGAGGATGATCTACAGAAAATCCGGGGCAATGAGCGATATACAGCAGGTGATATAGATTTCCTATCCCACCCGTTCGCATCTAAGGAGCTGTCCTCCTTGATTTGCACAGTCATAACTCTTTGTGTGCGCGCACCTCAATATACCACGTTCAGCACTCTAGCGACTTCAGCGACTCCGAATCTGGATGGACTAAGTAATGGCAGGCTCTGCTCAAACTATCCGCATCCTAAAGTTGCAGGATGCCTTTGCTTTCTGCCGTTGGTTGTTGATTCCGAGTGAAAAAGAGACGTAGGAGACGGGTGAAACTAGCCTCCACCTTACTTGCACCAGCACGCAACACCTAGATCTCTGCGCTTGCCAGCAAGCCAGCCAGCTAGGGGAGGCCCTGGGGGCCTGGCGTAGTGCTGCGCTACTGAACGTGCATGAAATAAACTCCCTGCAGGCTGTGCCTTCATTGCTGGCCGGCAGCATGCACGCATGCTCCTTGTGTGTGGCCGAATGATCTGGCGTGCCTCTGTTTGTTGCAACGCCAGCACATCCGCTCCTCTGGCGTACGCCACCTGGAGCTCGCCCCCTTTGACCAGGCATGTATATAAACATGTGTTTTTTAGAGGGGCTGTGTCTGCGGGGACCAACGATAGCGACGACGGTGCGTGAGGAAAGTTGTCGTGAGAACATGCAGGTGGGTCTACGCGCGGCAACGGCATATGCTGCCCCCCTCTGGAGTCGTTGTGGGCAGCGCCTGCCAAAGCCCCCCTATTTCCGAGATTGTGTGCGGGGGGCGTGTAGAAGGGGAGGGGCGAGGGGGGGAGGGGGGGAGGACAACCATGTGCGGGTGTGTACATGCGCGAGTGCGCCTGTAGGCATGCAAGATAATGTGCATTTGTGTGCATGTATCAGCGGGAGGACAGGCTGGCGCACAAGCACGCACATTTGCAAATCTCCTTTCTCGATGTGCATTGGTGGCAGTCGTCATTCTCGAGGTCCCTCGCCAGCTGCTGGACACTTTGCAGCCTCTTAGGCAGGCGCAGACTGGCCCGTCCACCGGGCCAACGGTCGCTCTTGCTGACTACAGTACAAGTCTGATTCCCGAAGTCGCCCCAGCTGTCAGCGTGCTGGCCAGCGACGTGGCCTGGTTCGCCGCCTTTGGTGAGTCTGCAAGGCCGCGATACCATCTGCAGATCGCATGTCTGCAGCACACCCTAGGAAAGAGTCGCAGGGAGGGTGTGGAGGGGCAGGAGGGTATTGCTTGGACTCTTCTGTCACGTCTTGAGGTGGCCGAGGTGGGGCTTGAAATCAGGACCAAGCACTTGGAAGGTGTCAAAAATCCAAGGGAAAGAGAAGCGATTACTCACATGCCGTTGGACAAATCTTTGTTTGCTCTTCCAAGCATTTGGCCCTCCCAGCAGTATGCAGGCGCAGTTGGGCAGCTGTTGTCGCAACCGCAGTTACAAACGCAAGTCACTAATTAAAGTTGCAGTCGAGAGGGGCCCGGGGGTTTGGAAGGGCTGTCAGACAGGCGGCAGTGGGTGGCGCGCCGTCTGAGTCTTGCAAGCGGGCAAAGCATGCACATGCACGCCACGAGTCGACTCTACTGGATGCAAAGGGTTGCGTTCGTTCACGCTGAAGAAGAGCATCAGAGGGTCACCTAACGCGCAGCTCTCTCTCCCCCCCTCGCACCTCTCGCTCTCTCTTTCTCCACCCTCCCTTACTCTCCTCCCCCTCTCTTTCCCCCTCCGCTTCTCTCTTGCTCGCTGTAGGTCAGGATGCATCCCCTAGGCTCCAGGCCTCTGCTTGGATTTTATGATTGGTGCATTTGTGTATGATATGTACATTGAGCTGGATGGAGTATGCTGACTCCTGCTGCCAACTGGCACCACATGCTCCCCCTGCAGCAGCATGCACGGATGCACCAAAGCACTTTGCAGACTCAAAGTGGACATTTGTACACCATTCAGGGAACATCGCATGTGTCAAAAAAATCGCTCGTCATTGATACAGCATCGTACCAGCATCACGTGTGGAGATTATGATGCGGGGCAGCTTGATGTGTGTGTTTTGGGGGCCACCTGGCAGCAGCTCCTGCATGACACCTGGCGTCACCTGATTGTGCAACAGTTGGCAGGGCTTCGCAGTACGCGGTCAGCAGTGCCCTCACGGCCGCCAACAATGGCACCGCGCCAAACGTGCACGTTGATCTCATCCTGGACGCGACAGGTGAAGCGCACTGGTTCATCTTCAATTTCACAGGTACATTGTTGCACTCTAGGTCGCCTGTCTCTTCTCCACTTTTTCGTCGCTTTGAAAGGGGCCTTGTGGGACGAAGGAAGTCAGAAGATAACATGGTTCTCCTCGTTATGCTGTTCATTTTCTTCTTGGGTGGGTCCTTTCTTTTGTGAGATGTGGTGCCTATGTGCATGTTGTACCACTTCGCCCCTTCTTGAATCCCACGATTAAAGAGGTGCATGCTTTCTCGTGGAAAGGATGTACGGTCGCCAATGCGCTCAGCAGCTGAGCACGCAAGCGTACGTGCTGTGTGTGCCCTTCTGTGTGTGCATGGGTGCGGTGTGTATACGTGCTTGCGTGCGTGCATGCGTGTGTGCGTGCCCGTGAGTGCATGCGAGTGTGCGTGTGCATGTGTGTGTGTGTGAGTGCTGTGTGTGCCCTTCTGTGTGTGAGTGGGTGTGTTTGTGTGCATGGGTGCGGTGTGTATACGTGCTTGCGTGCGTGCATGCGTGTGTGCGTGCCCGTGAGTGCATGCGCGTGTGCGTGTGCATGTGTGTGTGTGAGTGTGATATTGTGTGTGTGTGCGCGCGTGTGCAGGTGTGTGTGTGTGTGTGTGTGTGGGCATGCACGTGTACGCGTGCAAGCGTGTTCTTTGACTCCGCAGCTCTTGCTCGTGCTTGCGTGTAGTGAAACAGATAGATGAAGTACTTAGTAAAACAGAATACTTTATCTATTCAAGACAAGGATCTTTGAACACAAGTGGTAGCTTCTTGAAAGAGAGATGGCTTCTTGAAAGTTAATATATTTCTGGATTTTGGCAAGTACAAGAGTGATTTGGAATGTCTTTCTATGTTCTAGCTCTTGTTTATATACTTGCTACATAAGTAATTTCTAGGAAGGTGTATGTTGATGTGTTGGCACCCAACACATCCCAAAACTTGCCACCTCTTTCTAGAATAATGTACACATGTCCTTTTGACCTAAAAATGGCACATTTGACTTTTGCCACATGGAGTTCTTCTAGGTCTTTCCTCTAACTTCGAAAATGCCTTGGAAGGTTCAAAGGACATGAACCAAGTTACTAGAGTACCTATTCACACTTGACTCCACACAATACTACTCCAAATATATTTGAAAACATTAAAATATATGCAAACTAATATATAATAACTCAAATCACTACATCACCCCCCCGATAGAAAAAGCGACGTCTCGGCGCGTCAAGTCAGGTCTTACACATGTGGAGCAAACTAGTCAACAGTTTCAAGTCAGATGCCACACATGTGAAGAGGACTAGTCAAAGGCGCCAAGTCAGGTGCTACACATGTAAGGTAGACTAGGCAATGTCGTAGGTGGTGTGACCTTATTGGCTAGCCTACTCCTTAATGATAAAGAAAATTGTACAAGTTGGCCCAGAATCTGCCACGAACTCAAAAATTCATTGCGGCCACAGAAGTGCTTCAAATCTGAAAATTCGAGTCCCAGACGGACCGCGTCGGAGAATTCTACCGGGTCACCAAATTTGAGAGCATTCTCATTTCTGGAGTGTCGTTGAGAGCTGAGAGAGTAGGCACTCCTCCAAATCTGTGCAGAAACTTCTGAAAATCATAAGTCCTTCTATACTTCTCCAAATTCTGCAAACTAAGTCTCAAACTGGGCGCTGTAAGATGTTCTACCAGAGTCTTGAGTTTCAGAGCATTCCAAGTTCAGGGGAAGGCACAATGTCAGAAGGCATATTCTGTCCTAACAATGCCAGCAGCCTGACCCCCTTCTACTTAGAGCATCATATCTCTCTCACCAGTGCTCCAAATTGAGCAAACTTGGACTCTAAATGACCGGCTACTCATGGACTACAGCCAGGTAAATTTTCNAAAATTTTCAGAATTTATTATGCCGAGACCTATCACCAGTAGCAGTTTTAGTTTTCTGTCCAGAAACTGCGAGAAGAGAAGAGTGTCTAATGTCAATTTTTCCTCTTTCTTGTTCTTGCAGGCTGCCTCCAAGGGGTCTTCTGCTGCTTCTTGATGGTGGCAGGCTGCCTCCCTGAAGTCTTCGAGCTTCTAGTAGAGAGACTTGGGGCTGGTCCAAGATGGGGGTTGGCGGCATGGAAGCGCTTCAACTTTCTCTGAACTTTGTCAAGATAGTGTGCTGCCACCCAACTATTCTCCGAATCTGGATATCCTTTCCACTTGATCAAGTATTGCTGCTGTCTCCTGAAATTACTCATAGCCACTATGTCTTCCACTTCGTACTCCAAATGATCATCCACTATTGTTGGGGCTGGTGGGGTTGTCACACG
>WELA01006056.1:0-23247 GCA_009602735.1 Mesotaenium endlicherianum
GCTTACAATGAAGTTGAGAGAAGGAGCTGGGAGTACTTGGCCAGGGAAGCAGGACAGCAGATGTTCTCTCCCCACTGCTTCCCGTGTAAACTTAGGAAGGCTGAGCACGGACCTCAGTACTACCAGCAGCCAACAGACTGGAGGTGGATGACTGTCACAAATAAGAAGCAGGAGTGTGACCGAGCCCAACCGGATGACTTCCACTATGGCCTAGACGGCTATCTCATCCTACCACCTCACATTGCCCCTTGGGACCCCAGGCTGAATGGATGCCTGAGCAATATGAATGCAGAGACCAAGGAGCATAGGAGGAGGGGAAGAGACTACTTCTCTAAGGGAAAGCATGCCTTTGTCAAATGGGCAAAGAATGCAGGCCGGATAGATATCAGTAGGCTGAAGGCCAAGCAACCTCCAGCGCGCCCTAAGAAAGGGAGGTCGGTAGACTACTCCATGTCTACTAGGGAGCAGGACGACTTAGTGGACGAGACCCCTACTCTCTCCGAGGAGGAGGATGAGGAGGATGAGGAAGAAGAACAAGGCAGAGGAGAAGCATCAGCAGCAGGTACTCAGGATACCCAGGGACAGGCAGTGGCACTCCCTAAAGAACCACGATCAGGTATTTGGAATGTGATCCCCGTTATGGCGACAATTGGACCCCGCGCTCGCTCCCCCAGCCCACCTGCCCAAGCAGGGGAAGAAGCTGATCTGACTGTACTGGGCAGCAGACACAGGCAGAAATCCCCAGAGGACAGGGGTGCCAGAAGAGAGACACGCGGGTGGGCCAGAGGTATGCCAGCCTCCCCCTCCGCTCAGGGGCATGTACCTCTAGCCAATGTATTTCAGCATCCTACTGGAATGCCTGTCTATGTGGGAATCAACACCCAAGTGGTTGAAGAGCAGGCCACCATCCTCCGTTCTCCTCGAGGGCCAACTTTAGAGCAAACAGGGTTCTTTAGAAGGCCAGCTGACAGACCTAGAGGGCTGTCCAGATCTAGGTCCAGATCTCCGTCTCCTGATCCTGAAGCCCCAGGAACAACCCCTTAAGGTGACAGGCTGAGAAGACAGTCAGTAGGGGAGACTGGGCAGGCCTAGTTCCTTTATTTAAGGCTTTGGCAGTTTAATGTTGTCGAGGCGACAACAAGTTAAGTTGGAGGGATTGTAATGAATCAGTATATTAGTGGATATAATATTCATTTAAATATAATAGTTAATTAAGTTCAGCCTGCTGAACTTTAAGTTAATAGTCAGTCTGCTGGACTTTACATAATTATCAGTTTAATGACTCGGCCGAAAGCAGCAGGCTGAAGTCAACTTAAGTCAGCTTGCTGACACATTCTTTGACAGCCAGCTGACTTCCGTACTCGGTAGCAGCGAACTGCCTCGATATGCATCTAAGTGTGATATGCTAGATGAATGGCCAGATGACATCCCTATGATGGATGGCTATTCGGGATGATGGGAGATGGCGGTGGATTTGGTTAACCGAGGTCCTACCAACGTGGTTAACTCCCGGGTAGGCGGTGCCATCGCACTGACCGTTGAACAGTAAACTCATTCCATGTACATATGCTAGGCATTGCTCTCGAGTTCGGCATTCGGAAACGAGGCCAACTCTCTTGTACAGCTTACTGAGAGAGATCTGAATCCAAGGCGAGAAGCCATTGATACGCACTGTCTTCTAACCTTGCTTATGTATGAGTTTATTGATTTGCATTATTGATGCTAGTTTACTCGCATTTGATTTACGAGTATTATTCACTCCTAGTGTATTGTCCTTTGCCGTTTAACCAGTTAACGGAAATTGCCATCAAGATTACTTGCTGATATAAAGATCTTTACTAATTGTTAATCGCTTATTTGGTAAGTCGATTCATTTCAGAGAGGCATTGGCGATTGTACATGCCTTGAAGGTTTGGCGCTGCTACATTGAAGGACGCAAGGTACTGGTCACCACGGACCACGAGGCGTTAAAGCACCTCCAGACGCAGCCGTATCTCTCAAGGAGACAAGCAAGATGGAGCGGATACTTGCAACAATACAACATCACAATTCAGTACCAGCCTGGCAAGACAAACCCGGCTGACCCCCTCTCAAGACTGCAATTAAATGCAGTGATGATATCCCTGAAGACAGATCTGGAAGCTCGATTTTCAGCCGCCTATGAAAGAGACCCTTACTACAAGAACGGAGAAGCAGCCTTGGACCCATGCAAGAAGCAAGAAGGCAATTATTGGGTGAGGCAAGATACGGGCCAGAGATGTGTTCCTAATGACTTAGACCTCCGGCTCTTGCTTCTACGAGAAGCACACGACAACCCTCTTGGAGGACACTTTGGAATCCTAAGGACCACGGGCGTTCTAGCTAGGACTTATTGTTGGCCAGGCATGTCTAAGCAAGTCAAGGAGTACTGCAGGAGCTGTGACACATGCCAAAGAATCAAGCCATCATCGCAAAAGGCGGGAGGACTCCTCCAACCACTACCAATCCCCGAAAGACAATGGACGGACATCTCAATGGACCTTATCGTGGACTTGCCCGTGACACCTCGAGGCCATAATGCAATACTCACGGTGGTGGACAGACTTACCAAGATGGCTCATTTTATTCCCACGACGACTAAGGCTACAGCACCACAACTTGCAAGACTCATCTTTGACAACATCTTCCGACTCCATGGACTACCATCAAGAATTGTGTCAGATAGAGATCCAAGATTCACAAGCCATTTCTGGAAAAATCTCTTCAAGAACTTGGGTACATCGCTGGATATGTCTACTGCCTACCACCCACAATCAGATGGGCAAACCGAGCGTATGAATCGTACCCTAAAGACCTCTCTAAAGGCCTACGTGTCTACCCTCGAGCAAGACTGGGACATGTACTTGACCCCCCTCGAGTTTGCCTACAACAACACTACGCAGGCCTCTACCCAAGAGTCCCCATTCTTCCTCAACTATGGCTTCCATCCGACCACGCCACTGAGCTTCACGGCTGGCCATGATGAAGTACCTGCAGCCACAGATTTTATGGAGACATTAGAAGCAGCCCTTACAGCAGCGAAGAAAGCTCTACAACACGCGCAAGATGCTCAAGCAAGAGTGGCGAACAGATCCAGAAGAGAAATTACGTACAGAGTGGGTGACAACGTGTTACTATCATCCAAGAACATTTCCCTGAACAACAGGCCTGCCGGCAGCAAGTTCTCTCCCAAGTATTTGGGACCCTTCAAGATTATCCAGCAAGTCAACCCCGTTGCTTTCAAGCTAGAACTTCCCCAGACTATGCACATCGACCCCGTATTCCACGCTTCCCTCTTCAAGCCATATGTGCAACCCGACAACAAGTTCCCAGGACGTGTGACAACCCCACCAGCCCCAACAATAGTGGATGATCATTTGGAGTACGAAGTGGAAGACATAGTGGCTATGAGAAATTTCAGGAGACAGCAGCAATACTTGATCAAGTGGAAAGGATATCCAGATTCGGAGAATAGTTGGGTGGCGGCGCACTACCTTGACAAAGTTCAGAGAAAGTTGAAGCGCTTCCATGCCGCCAACCCCCATCTTGGACCAGCCCCAAGTCTCTCTACTAGAAGCCCGAAGACTTCAGGGAGGCAGCCTGCCACCATCAAGAAGCAGCAGAAGACCCCTTGGAGGCAGCCTGCAAGAACAAGAAAGAGGAAAAATTGACATTAGACACTCTTCTCTTCTCGCAGTTTCTGGACAGAAAACTAAAACTGCTACTGGTAATAGGTCTCTGCATAATAAATTCTGAAAATTTACCTGGCTGTAGTCCATGAGTAGCCGGTCATTTAGAGTCCAAGTTTGCTCAATTTGGAGCACTGGTGAGAGAGATATGATGCTCTAAGTAGAAGGGGGTCAGGCTGCTGGCATTGTTAGGACAGAATATGCCTTCTGACATTGTGCCTTCCCCTGAACTTGGAATGCTCTGAAACTCAAGACTCTGGTAGAACATCTTACAGCGCCCAGTTTGAGACTTAGTTTGCAGAATTTGGAGAAGTATAGAAGGACTTATGATTTTCAGAAGTTTCTGCACAGATTTGGAGGAGTGCCTACTCTCTCAGCTCTCAACGACACTCCAGAAATGAGAATGCTCTCAAATTTGGTGACCCGGTAGAGTTCTCCGACGCGGTCCGTCTGGCACTCGAATTTTCAGATTTGGAGCAGTTCTGTGGCCGCTATGAATTTTTGAGTTCGTGGCAGATTCTGGGCCAACTTGTACAATTTTCTTTATCATTAAGGAGTAGGCTAGCCAATAAGGTCACACCACCTACGACCTTGCCTAGTCTACCTTACATGTGTAGCACCTGACTTGGCGCCTTTGACTAGTCCTCTTCACATGTGTGGCATCTGACTTGAAACTGTTGACTAGTTTGCTCCACATGTGTAAGACCTGACTTGACGCGCCGAGACGTCGCTTTTTCTATCGGGGGGGTGATGTAGTGATTTGAGTTATTATATATTAGTTTGCATATATTTTAATGTTTTCAAATATATTTGGAGTAGTATTGTGTGGAGTCAAGTGTGAATAGGTACTCTAGTAACTTGGTTCATGTCCTTTGAACCTTCCAAGGCATTTTCGAAGTTAGAGGAAAGACCTAGAAGAACTCCATGTGGCAAAAGTCAGATGTGCCATTTTTAGGTCAAAAGGACATGTGTACATTATTCTAGAAAGAGGTGGCAAGTTTTGGGATGTGTTGGGTGCCAACACATCAACATACACCTTCCTAGAAATTACTTATGTAGCAAGTATATAAACAAGAGCTAGAACATAGAAAGACATTCCAGAATCACTCTTGTACTTGCCAAAATCCAGAAATATATTAACTTTCAAGAAGCCATCTCTCTTTCAAGAAGCTACCACTTGTGTTCAAAGATCCTTGTCTTGAATAGATAAAGTATTCTGTTTTACTAAGTACTTTATCTATCTGTTTCACTACAGTGGTATCGGAGCTAGGCACTTTGGTAGCACAAGAAGATGGCCGATCCTCAAGACCAACAGCAAGCTTTCGAAGGAAGCCCTTCCTCTCCAAGACACCCTCCTCCAGCGCCGATGGGAGAGCCCACTCAAGAAAATCTGCAACAACAAGAAGCACCACAAGGAGGAGCACACCCTCCTCCAGCGTCGATGGGAGAGCCTACTCAAGGAAATCTGCAACAACAAGAAGCACCACAAGGAGGAGCACCGTCAAATCCCGTGGCAGCCGCTATAGCAAAGTTGACCCCACCACAAGGAGTTCCCGCAAATGAGTGGGCAGCCTTCCTAATGACCGTCCACAACCAAGTGGGCTTGGCCACCTATGAAGCAACCGTGCAAGCGTCAAGAGAAGCTATGGCTGCCATGGTTGCCCCTATTGCGAGCAATGCTCAAAATCCAGCCCCGGCTCAAGCGCCTCCACAAGAGCCAACGAGAGCAAGGAAACTCATCAAGCCCGGCAAACCCGACACTTTCAACCCCGGGAAAGGTGCCAACCTGAATTTATGGCTCTACCAAGTGGAGACGTACCTCGCGTTCCTTGAAGTACCCGAGGAGGACTACGTTCCCTTTGCCGTTACCTTACTTAGAGGAGCAGCAACATCATGGTGGCGTAACTATCAAGCGGCTATATATCAAGCTATGGCGCACCCCATGCTCGGCCAAGAGCCCCCACCATCATATGCAAGATGGGCAGATTTTCGTGAGGCCCTCAAGAAGCAATTCATGCCCATCAATGCGGAGAAGATTGCCCGAGGAAAGCTCCACCATCTCAAGCAAACGACGTCCGTTCAAGAGTATACATCCAGATTTCACGCCCTCACTCTTGAGATCCCCAACATGTCTCTCGAGGAGAAGATTGACCGTTACATCTTTGGCCTCAAACCCAAGGTGGCAAAGGAAGTGGAGTTACGCGACTTGACGGACTTCTCAAAGATCATTGAAGTGGCCCAAAAGGTGGATACCTTGGATTTCAAGCACTCCGTGCCTTCATCTTCACGGGTACCGACGACGCGGGTGTACGCAGCTCCTTCCACATCCGAATCTGGACCCACACCCATGGAAATCGGAGTTATTAAAAGGGACCCCGCGGCTGCCCGGAAGAGTGGAAGACCCTCCAATGACACTTATGATGCAAGAAACCAGCAAGGAGTGAAAGCAAGACTCTCCCCGACTGAAAAAGAAGCTCTCATGACGGCTGGACTATGCTTCTATTGCAAGGAAAAGGGCCATCGTGCACTTTCATGCCCCAAAAAATTGTCAAAAAACGGACAGCGCCGGTAGGCCAGGAGCCTACCACCCCAAGACCCACTTCACGAGAAGGCAACATGCCAAGTGAGGTGGAGACCCCCGTTGAAGACGACGTTCCAGCCCCAATGAGTTTGAGAGGTTACCTTGGAGGAAAGAAGGTCCATATCTTGGTGGATAGCGGAGCTCAAGGCAACTTCATTGCTGCAGATTTCGCCACCAAGCACGGAATTACTATGCGAACTCTTGACCACAACGAGGAGATTATGATGCCCGATGGATTCTCCTATACTACCCCTTCCAAGTTTGCTCAATTTGGAGCACTGGTGAGAGAGATATGATGCTCTAAGTAGAAGGGGGTCAAGCTGCTGGCATTGGTAGGGCAGAATATGCCTTCTGACATTGTGCCCTCCCCTGAACTTGGAATGCTTTGAAACTCAAGACTCTAGTAGAACATCTTACAGCGCCCATTTTGAGACTTACTTTGCAAAATTTGGAGAAGTATAGAAGGACTTATGATTTTCAGAAGTTTCTGCACAGGTTTATAAGAGTGCCTACTCTCTCAGCTCTCAACGACACTCTAGAGATTAGAATGCTCTCAAATCTGGTGACCCGGTAGAATTTTTTGACGCGGTCTGTCTGGCACTCGAATTTTCAGATTTGGAGCAATTCAATGGACGCTATGAATTTTTGAGTTCGTGGCAGATTTTGGGCCAACTTGTACAATTTTCTTTATCATTAAGGAGTAGGCTAGCCAATAAGGTCACACCACCTACGACCTTGCCTAGTCTACCTTACATATGTAGCACCTGACTTGGCGCCTTGGACTAATCCTCTTCACATGTGTGGCATCTGACTTGAAGCTGTTGACTAGTCTGCTCCACATGTGTAAGACCTGACTTAACGCGCCGAGACGTCGCTTTTTTTGGCGGGGGGGTGATGTAGTGATTTGAGTTATCATATATCAGTTTGCATATATTTCAATGTTTTCAAATATATTTGGAGTAATGTTGTGTGGATCCAAGTGTGAATAGGTACTCTAGTGACTTGGTTCATGTCCTTTGAACCTTCTAAGGCATTTTCGAAGTTAGAGGAAAGACCTAGAAGAACTCCACGTGGCAAAAGTCAAATGTGCCATTTTTAGGTCAAAAGGACATGTGTACATTATCCTAGAAAGAGGTGGCAAGTTTTGGGATGTGTTGGGTGCCAACACATCAACATGCACCTTCCTAGAAATTACTTCTGTAACAAGTATATAACCAAGAGCTAGAACATAGAAAGACATTCCAGATTCACTCGTGTACTTGCCAAAATCCAGAAATATATTAACTTTCAAGAAGCCATCTCTCTTTCAAGAAGCTACCAGTTGTGTTCAAAGATCCTTGTCTTGAATAGATAAAGTATTATATTTCACTAAGTACTTCATCTATCTGTTTCACTACAGTCAGGCTGAACTTCATGTACTTCAGCAGCTTCTGCCTGCTAAGTGATTCATTCAGTAAAATAATAAAAAATATTGAGAAGATGTATCTACAATTGTAAATGAGTTCTATTATAGTATAGCCATGGCTGAAGGTGGTAACCTAAATGCTCAAAATCGTATCGAAGCCAACGGTAGATCCCCTCGGGTCACCAGGCACCTTAGCCAGCAGATTGAGAAGTTGGCTGACACTGACGGCTTCCCCATGTGGAAGTATAAAATGGAGTCGATCCTGAAAACAAACAAATCCTGGAAAGTAGTTACTGGAGGTGAAGAAAAACCAGCAGCTGGCCAAGCCAGGGAGAAATGGGAAGATAAAGATGAAGAGGCAAGGACCATTCTAGTTTTGGCACTCAAGGACAGCCAGATCTGCCATGTTCTAAATTGAAAAACCAGTAAAGAAGTATGGGATATGCTGCATACCCTTCATGACCACAAAGGTTTCCAAGAGCATCTGCAAATTGAAGAGCAGTTAATGTTTATCAAGAAGGAGCCAACAAAGACCATGACAGCTTACTAGGCTGGAGCAAATAAACTCCGCCAAAAGCTAGTCACCCTTGAGGGGCCAATCACAGATACTGACCTCATTATCTATCTCCAAAGAGGTCTTCCATCAGATTACAACACCTTGCATGTGACCTTCAATCAAATGAAGAAACCTGAGCTGACACTCAAGCATGTCCAGAGTGCCCTCCTCCAAGACGAAGAGCGTCTAAAGACTTTAGCCACCAAAATAACAACTCGCGCCTTGGTTACAAGTGCAGATGACCCATCCCAGTGACAAGGCAGGCCCCGCCAACAGTTGGACCAGTCAAAGTACTGCAGCCACTGTGAGAGGAGAGGCCACACTTTGGCAAAATGCTGGTATACTCCCTTCTTGAAGAAAGACAGAAGAGCTTCTAGGAGGAGAGGGGAGCCAAGCTACAGCAACAAAGGAGAATCCAGGCGAAGAAGAGGTGACTCTGGATACAGCAAACAAGGAAGCTACAGAAGGAATGACTCTGACAGCAGCAGACAGAGAGGCTCCAGCCAAAGAGGAGATTCGTACAAGAGTAGGCATGCACACAGAGACCATGGCAAGGGCAAGGGAAAGAGACCTTATCAAGCAAATTATGCTAAAGAAGGCACTGATGAAGACTCTGATGTTGGCTGAGAAGAACTACTTGTTGCTCAGACTGGGTATGCCTTGTCAGCCAGTGTTGCCGAAAATAGACCATGATTGATTGACTTTGATGCTTCCTACCACATGTCCAGGCATAGGGATTGTTCAGCTCCTTTTAGTTGTTCCAAGAGCGTATAAGCATCTATATTGGAGATAACTCAGTTCTGAAAGCCATGGGAGTTGGTAGTTTCCCTCTCACCCTAGTGGCTGGTGGCAAATCTGTCAAGTCTAAGCTGTCGGAGGTCTTATGTATCCCTAAGCGAGCAAAGAACCTGTTTAGTGTAAAGCAGGCAAATAAGCAAGGTTGCTCAGATTAATTCTTTCCTCATTCTCTTAGCATCCTTAATACCCAGCAGAAGGTCATAGGAGAAGGCATACCTGGAGGAACTCTTTTAGCTGAAGCTAGCAGACAGGTCCTATCCACCTAGCTTTGACATTGGCCAAGCCATGGCTGCCAGCAGTGCACCCAAAAATAGTCATCAGGCTCACCATGTTTCTGCACCCACCTGGCATCATAGGCTAAGTCATCCTTCTTTCTCTCAGCAAGCCATTGATGAGCTCAAGCGAGCCCTCTCTTCTAAGTTTAAGATGACAGACATGGGAGAAATTCAGTCGTGTCTTGGGCTACAAATCACCAGAGATAGGCCCCAAAGGACATTAGTCATGAGCCAGAGCCATTATCTCAATGAAAAGAATCGACTTACCAATAAGCAATTAACAATTGGTGAAGATATTTATATCAGCGAGTAATCTTTACACTATTTTCTGATAACTGATACATAAGCAAGGCTAGAAGACAATGCGTATCAATGGCTTCTCGCCTTAGATTCAGATCTCACTCAGTAAGCAATACAAGAGAGTTGGCCTCGTTTTTGAATGCCAAACTCAAGAGCAATGTCTAGCCTATGTACATGGAATGAGTTTACTGTTCAACGGCAAGTGCGATGGCACCTCCTACTCGAGAGTTAACCACGTTGGTAGGACCTTGGTTAACCAAATCCACCACCATACTCCATCATCCCGAATCGCCATCCATCCCAAGGATGTCATCTGGCCATTCATTCAGCATATCACACTTAGATGCATATCTAGGCAGTTCGCTGCTACCGAGTACGGAAGTCAACTGGCTGTCAAAGAATGTGTCAGTAAGCTGACCTAAGCTGACTTCAGCCTGCTGCTCTCGGCTGATTCATTAAACTGGTAATTATAAAAAGTCCAGCAGACTGAAAGTTGACTAAAGTTCAGCAGGCTGAACTTAATTACCTATTGTATTTAAATGAATATTATATCTACCAATATACTGATTCATTACAATCCCTCCAACTTCAATTGTTGTCGCCTCGACAACATTAAACTGTAGAATTACCAGGTCAAGAAACAAACAAAACTAACCCCCCACCGCCTGCCTCTTTCTTCAACACTGTTGCCTAGCTGTGGGAACTGTCACCTCCACCCTCAATCCACTTCCGTTGTGGGGTGCAAACAGAGAGACCTCCAGCAAGGCTTGACTAGAGGATGGTTTTGATGTTTAGGGGGTTGTTCCTAGGGCTCCAAGATCAGAAGACTGAAATTTGCACCTAAATCTGGACAGCTCTCCAGGTTTGTCAGCTGGCCTTCT
Organism: Mesotaenium endlicherianum; assembly: GCA_009602735.1. NCBI lineage: Eukaryota > Viridiplantae > Streptophyta > Zygnematophyceae > Zygnematales > Mesotaeniaceae > Mesotaenium > Mesotaenium endlicherianum. The sequence continues at coordinate 10,504 of WELA01006056.1, forward strand.
AAAGAACCGTGTTTATTCTAAAGTTGAGCCTCGAGGAGAACAAAGGATTGTAGCCAGCTTTTCAACCACCTGGGTGTTGATGCTGAAATGAATCTTGCTTATTCAAGAGATATATTTCATTTAAATATACAATATCAGGGATAGGTGGAAGCGTGTAAAATCAGGGAACAATTTTCACCCTTAGAATGAATTCCGTTTACTCATTCACACCCTTTGACTCACTTAATGTAGTGTGCCATAGTTGCACACTAACACAAGGCACAATGAAGAGGCGAGCTTGAGGACTAGAGCTTCTCTTTTAGAAACTCGTGGCCTCTTGCCTACCAGGCATACAAGCATGTATAAGCACATACACAACATCAAGGGATTGAATACCAAAGGCGCTCTCATTCAGATGACCATAAAGTAGCTAAAACACATCTCACTGACTTAGGTGCAAAACCATAGAATTTGTCCGCTATGTGACTCCAAAATGTTAGAGGGCATAAATCTGATATTACTACTCCAAATTGAGCAAACTTAACAGAAGCGGACGCATCTTGACGAGACCTTTTTGAAATGTCCTAGTTTGCTTCATTTGGAGCACACCCAAAAACGTTATGTCAATTTTTGCAAAAGCTGGTCATAATAACAAACCCAAAAGTGCGCACATGACTTGCAGAAAATCCGACTCTAAAGCCTACTGCCCAGAATGAGGGACCACAAGATACCAGCCTGCTATATACCTAGTGACCACCTGGCTGAACACGGCGCAAGGTGCGCCGTTTTGTGGGAAACCCGTTAAGTTGGGACCCGCGGATCTAGGTGTAATGAAATGAATCGACTTACCAAATAAGCGATCAACAATTAATAAAAGATCTTTATATCAGCAAGTAATCTTTATGGTATTTTTCGTTAACTGGTTAAACGGCAAAGGACAACACACTAGCAGCGAATAATACACGTAATTCAAATGAGAGTAAACTAGCATCAATAATGCAAATCAGTGAACTCATACATAAGCAAGGTTAGAAGACAGTGCGTATCAATGGCTTCTCGCCTTGGATTCAGATCGCTCTCAGTAAGCTGTACAAGAGAGTTGGCCTCGTTTTCGAATGCCGAACTCGAGAGCAATGCCTAGCATATGTACATGGAATGAGTTTACTGTTCAACGGCCAGTGCAATGGCACCGCCTACCCGGGAGTTAACCACGTTGGTAGTACCTCGGTTAACCAAATCCACCGCCATCTCCCATCATCCCGAATAGCCATCCATCATAGGGATGTCATCTGGCCATTCATCTAGCATGTCGTACTTAGATGCATATCAAGGCAGTTTGCTGCTACCGAGCACNTGCTGCTACCGAGTACGGAAGTCAGCTGGCTGTCAAAGAATGTGTCAGCAAGCTGACTTAAGTTGACTTCAGCCTGCTGCTTTCGGCCGAGTCATTAAACTGATATTAGATATAAAGTCCAGCAGACTGATCATTAACTAGAGCTCAGCAGACTGAACTGATTTCACTATTATATTTAAATGAATATTATATCAACTAATATACTGATTCATTACAATCCCTCCAACTTATCATGTTGTCGCCTCAACAACACTAACACCAATAACAGCGTGCTGTCCCTTCCGGCCCCATCCTACTGCCATTAGGAGGGAGATGTCCCTGAGGCTCTATACTCAGGGGAGCCAGACCTCCTCCTGTCTTGGGGTCTTATGAAGCCTGTCAGGGAGGGAGGTTCCGTGTAAGGACCTCGCGTAGAACGCAATAACTGGGCTGTTTCCTCCTGCACAGTCTGGAGGGAGGCAGCCTTCTCCTGGGCAGCCCTCAAACTGACAGGTACGTATACCGGCATCCCAGAAGGATGTTGCATGACATGAGCCAAGGGTACATGCCCTCTCTGCGAGGGAGATGCTGGCAGGCCTCTGGCTATCTCCCGAGCAGCCCTCCTGTCTGCCCTGTCCGACTGGGTCTCCTTGCCTGGAGATGGGCTCTGTCCTCTGGCAGTCCCCAGCCAAGTGATATCCTCCTCTTGAGCGAGTTGCTGCGGGGCCAACCCCGTCTTCTCCCTTACAGGGGATGTGGCAGGTGTCAGGATCACGGCGGGGCTAGTGTCCTCCTCCTCGTCTTCCTCCTCGTCTTCCTCCGACTCCTCCTCCTCGTCGTCCCCGGGTTCCTCTGAGACTTCTGGGGTCTCCTCTGTCCGCTGCTCCAGCTCTTCCCGAGAAAAAGAATATCCTACTGACCTCCCCCTTTTGGATGCTGGTGGGGGCTGCTGAGTCCGGACCGCATAGAGGTCCTTTTCCCCCTGCTTACTTGCCCATTGGCATAAGCGTGCTTCCCTTTGGAGAATGACTCTCGGGCCCTGCTTTTGTCCCCCTGCATCTCTTGGCTCATGCAGTCTCTGACTCCATCCAATCTTGGGTCCCAAGCCGCAATGTGAGGGGGCAATACTATGTTCCCCTTTAAGTCTGTCAGGAAATCCTCATCCGTCGCCCTGTCATTCTGCTGATCTCTCATGTTGATGGTCATCCACCGCCAATCAGTGGGCTTTTGGAAGAAGGCAGCGTCTGTCTTTTTAAGAGTATAAGGGTACCAGTGCCCTGCAAAGTCCAGCTGACTGGTTTCCCTGGCCAAGAATTCCCAGCTTCTCCTCTCCACCTCATTGTACATGGCCTTGAACCTGTTGTGGGGTGTTGAGTCCTTGAAGCTGTCCGCGTCCATGGGGATCATCCTGATGACCCTATCTTCCCCTTAGATACCAGGAATCGAGACAGCCCCTGCTTCGTTCACCTGGGCCATTGCCTTGGCTTCTCCGATTGTATATCCTACCATCCTGGCGTAATCGTGGTAGAGGAGGAGCCCTGTGCCGACCTCTATATACTTGTCAAAGTTTTTGGATGTCTCCCCTTCCTTCTAGAGGATTTCCTTCTGCGACTCACTGCGACTTCTCTGGGCATACTTGAAGGCCTCCTCCAGTAGATCAAAGCCCTTGCCCAGCACCGTGTAGCGGTAGCTGCTGATTCTCCTCTGTTCTTTTTCTACAGCCTGCCGCTTCTGCTTCTCCTCAGCTTGCCTCTCCTCCTTTGCTTTCTTGGCCTCCTCTGCAGCTTTTCTGTCCATTTTTTCCTGCCTCAGTCTGGCCTGTTCCTCCTCCTTCTTCTTCTGTGCCTCCCGCTATTGTTGGAGTCGTTGTGATTCCCGAGCGGAGATGGAAGATGATTCGATGTCTCCACGGAATTGCAAGTACTCTGCATGTGCCTCTTCCGCCCTTCTCTTCTTCTTGAGTTCCGACTTTTGAGTCATCCTGCTCAATCATAAACACAATGCAGTTAGTGAAGTCATGATACTTTGCCGCTACTGAATGCCCTTGATGAAGAGGAACGCGATCGGGAGAGTCCCTAGTGTGGATTACCTGGTGTGAGTGAATATAAGGGAAAATTGAGTTGGAGAGCAAGTGAATGTGAGCGCAGGTTGAGTGTGTAATATGGTGATCAGAGAATACCACTCCCTCCAACTTAATTTTAAAGGCGGGCTGCCTGTCACAACTGTCACTAACTGTCGCATCCCCCTCCAACTTATATGGAGACAGGACCTCCTGTCACCTTCCCGTGTCAACTGAAATGACTGTTAGGGAGGTGCCCCAGCCGCCCGAAGGTGGAACCGTTTCAACGCCCCTTTGGCATTGGTTAGCTGGTCTATAAATTCCCAAGTGTCCCCAGAGGCATCGTAACCCTTCCATCGGATGAGGTACTTCATGACATACTTAGACGATCGACGGNCGGACCGAGCGAGCGTCTAAAATTTCATCGACCTCATACTCCTCAGGATCGCCGTCCCGGACAGCGGGGACCGGTCCCGGTTGGACAGGTAACCAGCCTGTGAACAGTGTATCACCTTTGATGTATGGTTCCAGGAAGGAGACATTAAAGACCGGGTGACCCTTGTAGTCAGCTGACATGTTTAGTTTGTAAGCATTCTGACCGACACGACGTACCACCGAATATGGACCGACCCATACAGGGCCAAGCTTTTTCTTGACCACACCAGGGAGGTAGAGGTGCTGAGAATGCAGTTTGACTAAATCGCCCTTGGAAAATGTCAGCTCCCGACGGTGTTGATTAGCGTATGTTTGTTGGTTTTCTTGGGCTTTGTGCAGGTTTTGGCGAACTTCTGACAGGGTGTCAGCAAACTTCTGAGTTAACTGGAGGGAGACCGGGTTGTCAATCCCTTCAGGGTCAGTTAAAGACTCCCCCAGGACATCTAAAGGAGACTTAGGGACTCTACCCAGGCTGAGTTCAAAAGGAGTCTTGCCCGTTGACGTGTGCACCGCACTGTTGACCGCAAACTGAATTTGAAGCAACAGGTCATCCCAATTATCTTGTTTCTGGTTAATATATGCCCTCAGCACCTCCTGCAGAACTCGGTTAGTTCTTTCAGTCTGCCCATCCGTCTGAGGGTGGTTTGCTGTGCTGAGCAGCTGTTTGACTCCCATTAACCCCATTAAAGCTCGCCAGAACTTAGAGGTGAATTCTGAGTCTCAGTCTGAGATGATATTAGAAGGGAGCCCATGTTGGCATATGTAATGAATCAGTATATTAGTGGATATGATATTCATTTAAATATAATTAGTTAATTAAGTTCAGCCTGCTGAACTTTAGTTAATAGCCAGTCTACTGGACTTTAGTTAATAGTCAGTCTGCTGGACTTTACATAATTATCAGTTTAATGACTCAGCCGGAAGCAGCAGGCTGAAGTCCATATAAGTCAGCTTGCTGACCCATTCTTTGACAGCCAGCTGACTTCCGTACTCGGTAACAGCGAATTGCCTTGACATACACCTAAGCACGATATGCTAGATGAATGGTCAGATGACATCCCTATGATGGATGGCTATTCGGGATGATGGGAGATGGCGGTGGATTTGGTTAACCGAGGTCCTACCAACGTGGTTAACTCCCGGGTAGGCGGTGCCATCGCACTGACCGTTGAACAGTAAACTCATTCCATGTACATATGCTAGGCATTGCTCTCGGGTTCGGCATTCGGAAACGAGGCCAACTCTCTTGTACAGCTTACTGAGAGCGATCTGAATCCAAGGCGAGAAGCCATTGATACGCACTGTCTTCTAACCTTGCTTATGTATGAGTTTACTGATTTGCATTATTGATGCTAGTTTACTCGCATTTGACTTACGAGTATTATTCCCTGCTAGTGTATCGTGCTTTGCCGTTTAACTAGTTAACGGAAATACCATAAAGATTACATGCAGATATAAAGATCTTTATTAATTGTTAATCGCCTATTTGGTAAGTCAATTCATTTCAGTGGTATCGGAGCAGTTATCACTGTCTTCTTTGTATGGTAAGGACAAGGTCTCAAACTAGCAACTCCCGAGACATGGAGAACCAGGATAACGAGAATGTCAAAAACCAGGCGGAAAGCCATGTAGCGGGAAACCGTACCTATTCGGAAGCAGTAGCGGATACTGCAGCTAGGGAGGCTGCAGATGAGGCAGCTGCTATTGCCTCAGTTGCAGCCCACCAAGCTGAGGAGGAGATAGCCAGACTAGAAGCTGAACAAGTAGCAAAGGCCGCTGAAGATATACAAAGGAGGGAAGGACAGCCAGCTGACGAGCGCACTGTTGAAGAACTTATGGCATCAAGGGCCAATGTTCTGAACCCACCTCCTGCTGTACAACTCAATGTACCCCTAGGTCAAGTACGTGACCGGCTGAATGCGGCAGGAATTGCTGCTGCAGGAGCAAGAGAGATTGTTGAGGACACTACTCAGCGAGTGGATGCCAATGCTGCTGCTGCATTTGCTAAGCTATCACCCCAAAATGTAGACTTGGGAGCATTGTTCGTTCAGATGCAGTCGCAAATGGCGACCATGTATCAGTCCCAGCAGGAGGACAAAAGAATCATAATGTCCCTACTCCGGGACAGAGACCAACTGGGGTCTCACACCACTAGTGGTGGTGGCCGAGGGCCTAGTAAGCCCAAGCCGAAACCTCCCCAGGACTATGATCCTGAGGGAAACAGAAAATATTACCTGATCAAGTTTCTCGCGGATGTTGAGCAGTGGCTGGAGAACTACCCAGAACCGCAAGATTACAAGAAGGTCAGGCACACCGTTGCGCTACTGAAAGGCAGTGCCGCAGACTGGTGGCTTTACTGGAAGGAAGAGCGTAAGGCTCGGCAACTCGGTGACCCTACGTGGGTAGAGTTTGTCGAGAAGTTGCATGAGAAGTTTGATGTCATCAACCAGCAGGAGAAAGCTATTTATGCGATGATCTCCCTGACACTGAAGCAGACCACTTCAGTTGCTGAGTTTGCTCAAAAGTTCCAAGAGAACATGATGAAGCAGCCTGATTTGCCAGAACGGTATAGGATAGCATACTTCAGGTATGGCTTGAAATCCGAGGTCTCTGGTCATTTTGCTGAGAAAAAGTATGAGAAACTGGCTGACTTGATCCAGGATGCTGACGCCTGGGATCAGCAGCAGTTCAATCACAAGCGCCAGAGTAACGCTTTGGTGTCTAAGATTGTCAAAAAGCCCCACGGTTCCTACAATGCAGTTGAAGGAGACCAGGCTGAGGATAATCAGGGTGATGAATATGAGTATGAGTACAATGCTATTCAGTCTAGAGGTAGAGGTGGTCCCTCTCGAGGTGGCTATGGAAGGGGTGGTGGTAGGACTAAGCCGAGACCAGCCTCAGCAAAATCTACTTGCTACCATTGTCAGCAGAAAGGCCACTACAGAGAACAGTGTCCGGTCAAGCACCTGCCTAAGGTCGAGAGAAAAGACCAGCCTTTAAAAGACAGCAACAGTCAGTAATCCAGTCTACTGACTGTGAGGATGCTAGAGATAGTGAGTCGTCACTAGCTGCCCTCGTAGCAGGTATTATGGGTCCTGCTGAACTGGATTCACTATGCATGCCTGACAAACAGATAAAGGAGACCATCAGTAATATAGACGTCCAGAGAGTGCACACTCTGGATGCTCTTGTTCCACCTGATGTCCAACATTTCTTTGCTACGTCAGGAGAACAATGCGAAAGTCAGGAAAAGACAGTCCCCCCTATCCTACTGCATTGCATGATTGCAGGTAGGAAGGTGAGGGCATTTGTTGACGGAGGGGCGTCACATACTTTTATTCACAAGGACTTAGTTAAGCGGCTAAGGCTGCCTACTGTCACCCAAGGGAATAGAAAAATATTCCTTGGAGATGCCTCAAGTATCCCGGGAGGAGTTATAACCAAGCCTATTGAGGTCCAGTTAGGTTCTGGCATTGCAGTTCTAACTGAAACGCTTACATTTGAGGTACTCAACACTGGCTTTTATGATCTCGTGCTAGGCAGGTCCTGGCTTAATAGACATCAAGCTGAAGTGTGTTGGAGCAGAGGTACAGTTAAAGTGAGAGGAGCCAGTGATGGGCAGACTGACTTGGCACCCACCAGTGCTCTTCCTCTTGTCCTGTGTGGATGGCAAATGAAGGAAAAGAAGAGGCTTCCAGAAGGATGCAAGTTGCTGAATGCAATGGAGTTCGTCAAAAGCTGGAACCAGAAGGAAGACAGAATGTTCTGTCTGCTGCTAAGAGAGGTACCTCCTCAACCTGAAGAAGTGGTTGAGAAAAAGGTAAGCCCTCCGGAGCACCCTACTGCTGCAAAAATTGTTGCTCAGTACACTGATGTGTTTAACATGCCTCCAGGACTACCCCCTAAAAGGGAAGTAGATCATAGGATTGATCTATTACCTGGTAGCCAGCCACCCTGGCAACGCACTTATGGCTTGTCTTATTTGGAGAGCGAGGAGTTGAAAACACAGATTGCAGAGCTGGAGGAAAATGGTTACATTTCTCCCAGTAAATCACCGTACGGCGCACCTATCCTATTTGTTAAGAAAAAGGATGGCAGTATGCGGATGTGTGTGGATTACAGAGCCCTGAACAGAATTACAGTAAAGAACAAGTATGCTTTACCCAGGATCGAGGACTTGCTTGATACCCTGTCTGGCGCTAAGGTGTTCAGTAAGATAGATCTCAAGAGTGGTTATCATCAAATCAGAATTGCTGAGGGGGATGAACACAAGACTGCTTTCCGCACACGTTATGGACACTATGAGTTCAACGTGATGCCATTTGGACTGACTAATGCTCCTGCTACCTTTATGGGTGCTATGAATGACATTTTCAGACCTTATTTGGATAAGTTTGTGCAAGTTTTCCTGGATGATATTTTAATTTTCTCTAAAGATGAAGCTCAGCACACTGAACACTTAAAGAAAGTGCTGGACACTCTGCGGAAAAATCACTTGTATGCTAAAATGAGCAAGTGTGATTTCTTTAAGGAAAGTATTGAATTCTTAGGCCACGTTGTCAGTAAAGAGGGCATCAGTGTGGATCCTAAGAAAGTCCAGACCATAAGGGACTGGCCAGTACCACAGTCTGTCTCTGAAGTTAGATCCTTCCTCGGGTTGGCTAACTACTATAGGAGATTTATTGAGAATTATTCCACAAAGGCCAGTAAACTGACTGACCTTACTAAGAAAGACATCGGGTATGTGTGGGGGGAAGAGCAGCAGGCTGCCTTCCAGACCCTTAAAGATGCCCTTTGTTCTGCCCCAGTGCTAGCCGTGTATGACCCCAGCAAACCGGTGCAGGTGGTTACTGATGCCTCTGATTTTGCCATGGGTGCTATTTTGTTGCAGCCTGCTGACAAAACCACAAAGGATGGTAAGGTACGGCAGGAGTGGCATCCTGTGTTGTATGAGTCTATGAAATTTAATCCAGCGGAGATTAATTACTCAGTGCATGATAAAGAGCTGCTAGCTATCATTCATGTACTCAAACAGTGGAGAGCATACTTACATGGTAAAGCTTTTAAGGTGATTACAGATCATCTAGCTCTGACCCACTTTCAGAAGAAGTCCAAGCTGTCGAGGAGGGAGAACCGCTGGAGCCAGATGCTGGAGCAGTTCCAAGTCCAGATCGACTACAAACCAGGGAAGTTGAATCCTGCTGATGCACTCTCTAGAAGACCTGACTTGCAAGAAAGGAACTTTAGTCAGCATGCTGTAGATAAAGTCCTGTGTGCACTCACTTCACTAAAGGTGAAAAAGTCCTTCCTTGAACAACTTAGGAAAGCCTACCTTTCTGACCCAACATTTGAGCCCAGCCCCACTACTGGTGTGTGTCGTGCTACTGCACTCGGGTATAAGCTCAAGGGAGGGGTCTGGGTGACTGAAACCACTTCAGGCAGGCTGAAGCTGGTCATTCCTAATAATTTGGAAATAAGGTCTCTCTTACTGAGTCAAGCTCATGACAGTCTCCTGGGTGGACATTTGGGGCAGGCCAAAACTGTTGGCAAACTGGCAAAACATTATCATTGGGAGGGGTTACCCCGGGAGGTCTTGAAATATGTCAAGTCCTGTGACCAGTGTCAGAGAAATAAGTCTCGGCACACACCACCCGGAGGTCTCTTGCAACCGCTACCCATCCCAGCGGGACGCTGGGAAACTATATCCATGGACTGGGTGGTCTCACTACCAAGAACTGCCAACGGGCATGATTCAATACTGGTAGTCGTGGATAAACTGACAAAAATGGTCATTTTTATCCCCACAACTGTCAAAGTGACTGCACTCGAAACAGCGAGACAGTTTTACAACCATGTAGTATGCCAACATGGGCTCCCTTCTAATATCATCTCAGACAGAGACTCAAAATTCACCTCTAAGTTCTGGAGAGCTTTAATGGGGTTAATGGGAGTCAAACAGCTGCTCAGCACAGCAAACCACCCTCAGACTGATGGGCAGACTGAAAGAACTAACCGAGTTCTGCAGGAGGTGCTGAGAGCATATATTAACCAAAAACAAGATAATTGGGATGACCTGTTGCCTCAAATTCAGTTTGCGGTCAACAGTGCGGTGCACGCGTCAACGGGCAAAACTCCTTTTGAACTCAGCCTGGGTAGAGTCCCTAAGTCTCCTCTAGATGTGCTAGGGGAATCTTTAACTCACCCTGAAGGGATTGACAACCCGGTCTCCCTCCAGTTAACTCAGGAGTTTGCTGACACCCTGTCAGAAGTCCAACGAAACTTGCACACGGCCCAAGAAAACCAACAAAAATACGCTAATCAACACCGTCGGGAACTGACATTTTCCAAGGGGGATTTAGTCAAACTGCATTCTCAGCACCTGTACCTCCCTGGTGTGGTCAAGAAAAAGCTTGGCCCTGTCTGGGTCGGTCCATATTCGGTGGTCCGTCGTGTCGGTCAGAATGCTTACAAACTGAACATGTCAGCTGAATACAAGGGGCACCCGGTCTTTAATGTCTCCTTCCTGGAACCGTACATCAAAGGTGATACACTGTTCACAGGTCGGTTCCCTGTCCAACCGGGACCGGTCCCCGCTGTCCGGGACGGCGACCCTGAGGAATATGAGGTCGATGAGATTTTAGACGCTCGCTCGGTCCGTCGATCGTCTAAATATGTCATGAAATACCTCATTCGATGGAAGGGTTACGATGCCTCTGGGGACACTTGGGAGTTTAAGGACCACTTGACCAATGCCAAAGGGGCGTTGACACGGTTCCACCTTCGGGCCGCTGGAGTCCCTCCATAACTGTCATTTCAGTTGACACGGGAAGGTGACAGGCGGTCCTGTCTCCATTTAAGTTGGAGGGGAAAATATATGACAGTTAGTGAGCGAGAGCGATAAAAACACACTCATACGTTTATGTGTAGCGCATCGCAACTACGTCAACTTTTAGCAATCATCCTGTAAGGTAAACAGCAGCGAAGCCACTATACTAAATACTAACATACTTCCTGCAATCCCTATGACAAAGGTCCATATCCTACTAACTTGTGCCCTGGTTACATGTGCAGGATGGCGCCCACCACACAAAAGGAGGACAGAAAGCGCAAGGCAGAAGAAGCCAGGAGGACAATGGAGCAATACCAGAAGGAGCTGGCGGCGACGTCCCTCACCAGGAGAGAACAAGAAAGGGTCCGCAAGCAACAAGAGGCGGCAGAAGAGGCACAGAGGAAGAAGGATCAGGAAGCGGAAAACCTCAGGAAGGCTGAGGAGGAGAGACAGAAGAAACAGCAAGAAGAAGCGGCAGCGGCAGAAGAGGAGAAAAGAAAAAAGATTGAAGCGGACAGACAGAAGAGCTTGGCCACTTACAGGTATACTGTGGTGGGTGGCCAAAACTTCGATAACCTGAAGGAAGCATTGCTGGCAGCCCAGGAGATCAACAGGCTGGAACAGACAACACTGCTACAGAAGGAAGGAGCTACAGCACTGGACAGGTACATCGAGACACACACCGGCGTGGTCCTTTACGAAGATTATGCTAAGATGGTGGGCTATACAGCAGAGCAGGCCCGGTATCTCGCAGATGATTCAGAGGACAAGCCGGTCCCCATACCGGGAATAGTGGGAGATCAGAGACTCATCCGGATGGTGAGCATGCGGCCCGATAGCTTTAAGGATACGGTATTCTACCTCACACTCCTGCCAGCTTACAATGAAGTTGAGAGAAGGAGCTGGGAGTACTTGGCCAGGGAAGCAGGACAGCAGATGTTCTCTCCCCACTGGTTCCCGTGTAAACTGAGGAAGGCTGAGCACGGACCCCAGTACTACCAGCAGCCAACAGACTGGAGGTGGATGACCGTCACAAATAAGAAGCAGGAGTGTGACCGAGCCCAACCGGATGACTTCCACTATGGCCTAGACGGCTATCTCATCCTACCACCTCACATTGCCCCTTGGGACCCCAGGCTGAATGGATGCCTGAGCAATATGAATGCAGAGACCAAGGAACATAGGAGGAGGGGAAGAGAGTACTTCTCTAAGGGAAAGCATGCCTTTGTCAAATGGGCAAAGAATGCAGGCCGGATAGATATCAGTAGGCTGAAGGCCAAGCAACCTCCAGCGCGCCCTAAGAAAGGGAGGTCGGTAGACTACTCCATGTCTACTAGGGAGCAGGACGACTTAGTGGACGAGACCCCTACTCTCTCCGAGGAGGAGGATGAGGAGGATGAGGAAGAAGAACAAGGCAGAGGAGAAGCATCAGCAGCAGGTACTCAGGATACCCAGGGACAGGCAGTGGCACTTCCTAAAGAACCACGATCAGGTGTGTGGAATGTGATCCCCGTTATGGCGACAACTGGACCCCGCGCTCGCTCCCCCAGCCCACCTGCCCAAGCAGGGGAAGAAGCTGATCTGACGGTACTGGGCAGCAGACACAGACAGAAATCCCCAGAGGACAGGGGTGCCAGAAGAGGGACACGCGGGTGGGCCAGAGGTATGCCAGCCTCCCCCTCCGCTCAGGGGCATGTACCTCTAGCCAATGTATTTCAGCATCCTACTGGAATGCCTGTCTATGTGGGAATCAACACCCAAGTGGTTGAAGAGCAGGCCACCATCCTCCGTTCTCCTCGAGGGCCAACTTTAGAGCAAACAGGGTTCTTTAGAAGGCCAGCTGACAGACCTAGAGGGCTGTCCAGATCTAGGTCCAGATCTCCGTCTCCTGATCCTGAAGCCCCAGGAACAACCCCTTAAGGTGACACGCTGAAGAGGCAGTCAGTAAGGGAGGCTGGTCAGGTTCAGTTCCCTTATTTAAAATTTCTGCAGTTTAATGTTGTCGAGGCGACAACAAGTTAAGTTGGAGGGATTGTAATGAATCAGTATATTAGTGGATATGATATTCATTTAAATATAATTGTTAATTAAGTTCAGCCTGCTGAACTT
>WELA01006056.1:26239-48483 GCA_009602735.1 Mesotaenium endlicherianum
GGGCTCAAATGTTGGGTCAGATAGGTAGGCTTTCCTAAGTTGTTCTAGGAAGGACTTTTTCACCTTAAGTGAAGTGAGTGCACACAGGACTTTATCTACAGCATGCTGACTAAAGTTCCTTTCTTGCAAGTCCGGTCTTCTAGAGAGTGCATCAGCAGGATTCAACTTCCTTGGTTTGTAGTCGATTTGGACTTGGAACTACTCCAGCGTCTGGCTCCAGCGGTTCTCCCTCCTCGACAGCTTGGACTTCTTCTGAAGTGCGTCAGAGCTAGATGATCTGTAATCACCTTAAAAGCTTTACCATGTAAGTATGCTCTCCACTGTTTGAGTACATGAATGATAGCTAGCAGCTCTTTATCATGCACTGAGTAATTAATCTCCGCTGGATTAAATTTCATAGACTCATACAACACAGGATGCCACTCCTGCCGTACCTTACCATCCTTTGTGGTTTTGTCAGCAGGCTGCAACAAAATAGCACCCATGGCAAAATCAGAGGCATCAGTAACCACCTGCACCGGTTTGCTGGGGTCATACACGGCTAGCACTGGGGCAGAACAAAGGGCATCTTTAAGGGTCTGGAAGGCAGCCTGCTGCTCTTCCCCCCACACATACCCGATGTCTTTCTTAGTAAGGTCAGTCAGTTTACTGGCCTTTGTGGAATAATTCTCAATAAATCTCCTATAGTAGTTAGCCAACCCGAGGAAGGATCTAACTTCAGAGACAGACTGTGGTACTGGCCAGTCCCTTATGGTCTGGACTTTCTTAGGATCCACACTGATGCCCTCTTTACTGACAACGTGGCCTAAGAATTCAATACTTTCCTTAAAGAAATCACACTTGCTCATTTTAGCATACAAGTGATTTTTCCGCAGAGTGTCCAGCACTTTCTTTAAGTGTTCAGTGTGCTGAGCTTCATCTTTAGAGAAAATTAAAATATCATCCAGGAAAACTTGCACAAACTTATCCAAATAAGGTCTGAAAATGTCATTCATAGCACCCATAAAGGTAGCAGGAGCATTAGTCAGTCCAAATGGCATCACGTTGAACTCATAGTGTCCATAACGTGTGCGGAAAGCAGTCTTGTGTTCATCCCCCTCAGCAATTCTGATTTGATGATAACCACTCTTGAGATCTATCTTACTGAACACCTTAGCGCCAGACAGGGTATCAAGCAAGTCCTCGATCCTGGGTAAAGCATACTTGTTCTTTACTGTAATTCTGTTCAGGGCTCTGTAATCCACACACATCCGCATACTGCCATCCTTTTTCTTAACAAATAGGATAGGTGCGCCGTACGGTGATTTACTGGGAGAAATGTAACCATTTTCCTCCAGCTCTGCAATCTGTGTTTTCAACTCCTCGCTCTCCAAATAAGACAAGCCATAAGTGCGTTGCCAGGGTGGCTGGCTACCAGGTAATAGATCAATCCTATGATCTACTTCCCTTTTAGGGGGTAGTCCTGGAGGCATGTTAAACACATCAGTGTACTGAGCAACAATTTTTGCAGCAGTAGGGTGCTCCGGAGGGCTTACCTTTTTCTCAACCACTTCTTCAGGTTGAGGAGGTACCTCTCTTAGCAGCAGACAGAACATTCTGTCTTCCTTCTGGTTCCAGCTTTTGACGAACTCCATTGCATTCAGCAACTTGCATCCTTCTGGAAGCCTCTTCTTTTCCTTCATTTGCCATCCACACAGGACAAGAGGAAGAGCACTGGTGGGTGCCAAGTCAGTCTGCCCATCACTGGCTCCTCTCACTTTAACTGTACCTCTGCTCCAACACACTTCAGCTTGATGTCTATTAAGCCAGGACCTGCCTAGCACGAGATCATAAAAGCCAGTGTTGAGTACCTCAAATGTAAGCGTTTCAGTTAGAACTGCAATGCCAGAACCTAACTGGACCTCAATAGGCTTGGTTATAACTCCTCCCGGGATACTTGAGGCATCTCCAAGGAATATTTTTCTATTCCCTTGGGTGACAGTAGGCAGCCTTAGCCGCTTAACTAAGTCCTTGTGGATAAAAGTATGTGACGCCCCTCCGTCAACAAATGCCCTCACCTTCCTACCTGCAATCATGCAATGCAGTAGGATAGGGGGGACTGTCTTTTCCTGACTTTCGCATTGTTCTCCTGACGTAGCAAAGAAATGTTGGACATCAGGTGGAACAAGAGCATCCAGAGTGTGCACTCTCTGGACGTCTATATTGCTGATGGTCTCCTTTATCTGGTTGTCAGGCATGCATAGTGAATCCAGTTCAGCAGGACCCATAATACCTGCTACGAGGGCAGCTAGTGACGACTCACTATCTCTAGCATCCTCACAGTCAGTAGACTGGATTACTGACTGTTGCTGTCTTTTAAAGGCTGGTCTTTTCTCTCGACCTTGGGCAGGTGCTTGACTGGACACTGTTCTCTGTAGTGACCTTTCTCCTGACAATGGTAGCAAGTGGATTTTGCTGAGGCTGGTCTCGGCTTAGTCCTACCATCACCCCTTCCATAGCCACCTCGAGAGGAACCACCTCTACCTCTAGACTGAATAGCATTGTACTCATACTCATATTCATCACCCTGATTATCCTCAGCCTGGTCTCCTTCAATTGCATTGTAGGAACCGTGGGGCTTCTTGACAATCTTAGACACCAAAGCATTACTCTGGGGCTTGTGATTGAGTTGCTGCTGATCCCAGGCGTCAGCATCCTGGATCAAGTCAGCCAGTTTCTCATACTTTTTCTCAGCAAAATGACCAGAGACCTCGGATTTCAAGCCATACCTGAAGTATGCTATCCTATACTGTTCTGGCAAATCTGGCTGCTTCATCATGTTCTCTTGGAACTTTTGAGCAAACTCAGCAACTGAAGTGGTCTGCTTCAGTGTCAGGGAGATCATCGCATAGATAGCTTTCTCCTGCTGGTTGATGACATCAAACTTCTCATGCAACTTCTCGACAAACTCTACCCACGTAGGGTCACCGAGTTGCCGAGCCTTACGCTCTTCCTTCCAGTAAAGCCACCAGTCTGCGGCACTGCCTTTCAGTAGCGCACCGGTGTGCCTGACCTTCTCGTAATCTTGCAGTTCTGGGTAGTTCTCCAGCCACTGCTCAACATCCGCGAGAAACTTGATCAGGTAATATTTTCTGTTTCCCTCAGGATCATATTCCTGGGGAGGTTTCGGCTTGGGCTTACTAGGCCCTCGGCCACCACCACTAGTGGTTTGAGACCCCAGTTGGTCTCTGTATCGCGGTAGGGACATGATGATTCTTTTGTCCTCCTGTTGGGACTGATACATGGTCGCCATTTGCGATTGCATCTGAATGAACAACGCTCCCAAGTCTACACTCTGGGGTGGTAGATTAGCAAATGCAACAGCAGCATTGGCATCTACTCGCTGAGTAGTGTCCTCAACAATCCCTCTCGCTCCTGCACCAGCAATTCCTGCCGCATTCAGCCGGCCACGTATTTGACCTAGGGGTACATTGAGTTGCACAGCAGGAGGTGGGTTCAGAACGTTGACCCTTGATGCCATAAGTTCTTCAACAGTGCGCTCATCAGCTGGCTGTCCTTCTCTCCTTTGTGTATCTTCAGCGGCCTTTGCTACTTGTTCAGCTTCTAATCTGGCTCTCTCCTCCTCAGCTTGCTGTGCTGCGACTGCGGCAATAGCAGCTGCCTCATCTGCAGCCTCTCTAGCTGCAGTATCTGCTACTGCTTCAGAATAGGTACGGGTTCCCGCTACATGGCTTTCCGCCTGGTTTTCGACATTCTCGTTATCCTGGTTCTCCATGTCTCGGGAGTTGCTAGTTTGAGACCTTGTCCTTACCATACAAAGAAGACTGTGATAATTGCTCCGATACCACTGAAATGAATCGACTTACCAAATAAGCGATCAACAATTAATAAAAGATCTTTATATCAGCAAGTAATCTTCATAGTATTTTCCGTTAACTGGTTAAACGGCAAAGGACAACACACTAGCAGCGAATAATACACGTAATTCAAATGAGAGTAAACTAGCATCAATAATGCAAATCAGTGAACTCATACATAAGCAAGGTTAGAAGACAGTGCGTATCAATGGCTTCTCGCCTTGGATTCAGATCGCTCTCAGTAAGCTGTACAAGAGAGTTGGCCTCGTTTCCGAATGCCGAACTCGAGAGCAATGCCTAGCATATGTACATGGAATGAGTTTACTGTTCAACGGCCAGTGCAATGGCACCGCCTACCCGGGAGTTAACCACGTTGGTAGTACCTCGGTTAACCAAATCCATCGCCATCTCCCATCATCCCGAATAGCCATCCATCATAGGGATGTCATTTGACCATTCATCTAGCATTTCGTACTTAGATGCATATCGAGGCAGTACGCTGCTACCGAGTATGGAAGTCAGCTGGCTGTCAAAGAATGTGTCAGCAAGCTGACTTAAGTTGACTTCAGCCTGCTGCTTTCGGCCGAGTCATTAAACTGATATTAGATATAAAGTCCAGCAGACTGATCATTAACTAGAGTTCAGCAGACTGAACTGATTTCACTATTATATTTAAATGAATATTATATCAACTAATATACTGATTCATTACATATAACGACCATATTCATTGGTCGATTGACTGAAGTCCTAACTGTTCAGTTGACTGACGACGGCTCCGCCTACCCAGGAGGTAACCACACTGGTAGAACATCGGCTTACCGAATCTTAGTCGACCTCCCGACTTTCAATATACTACGGTCACAAGTGCCAATCTACAAGTAATAATGTAAATGAATATATTTATCCTCAGCATACTGAGTCCAAGTATACTAAATATATTATACAAGCTTACTATATATCAACCTCTTGATATGATATTCCATATATAAGTAGTATTCAAATCTCAGCCAACTATACTATGATACAAAAGTCATCCTGCTGACCTTTTCAACAAATTGAGCAAACTACACTGATACAAAAGTCATCCTGTTGACCTTTTTGACAAAGTTAGTAAACTCGCATCATATCGACATACATTCATTTAGTTAAACTCGCACATGTGAGTATATTGACATAATACTTATTTAGGGATGTATTTATATATGCAATTGCGCCAATATAGTGTTTTATAATTGTAGATCTATTTTACTATACATGAACAACTACACTCTGCTACCTGTACATGCAAGAGTCTAATTAGTGGGTGAGTCCACTAACACACCATCGCTATTACTTCCAGCATTGTCGTCAGTGGCAAGTGCCATCCTGCACATTGGTCCTACGCATAGGAGGTGGCTCCCCCTCGTGGTAGTCTATATTTAGCCTACTGATAAGTGCAAAACTGGCCTTAGTCTCCTCGGCCTCGAGTAGTCCATCACGAAGTGTGCCAGGTTCTGTGGCATTGCTTATATTAATTAGGTAGGCTCTCGTAATAGTGATACCTATGCTCCTTGATGGTTTATGACATGGGTGGCTTCAGCACTATAGTGCTCTCCTCTCCCACAATTAAGTCGTCAGAGATAATGCCTGAAATAGGCCAGTCAGTAATTCAGGGTACTAACAGATGGTGGAAAGCAGATGTGGATGGTACAGTTGTATCATACAGTACTACCACCAGCGGGGACACTGAGGTCAAGGTGATCAGCTGTTGCAAGCTTACTACTGGTGATAAGCTGGCCACTCCTCATGGTCAGAAGGGCGTGGCTGTTGTTGTGGATGACAATGCCAGGCCATATGGTGTCAACAAGCATATCTACTCGTAGGCCATTAGGAATACCAGTGTGGCACATTATATGCTATGGTGAGCAGGTTGCAGCCGTCAGTAGTGGCGGATCAGCACAGAGTACTGTACATATGATGGCTACTACAAGCAGGCAAGGAGTGAGGTCTCACGTAGCACATGTAGAATATGGAAGATGCTGTTACCTCATTCCAGTGTATAGTGCAGCACACAACTTCATCAGTCTCAATGTAGGCAACTATGGGCTCTGCAATCCTACTACATGCATAGTGCCTGGCAATATGAACACTAAGATAGCGTACTACACCACTAACACTGCGTCTACTATGACTGTCAGTGGAATATGCGTTGACTGTGCACTGGTAGTCACAATGACACGGGTGATACTAGATGGTATAGATACTACACCAGTAGTCTATGCTCTGCCCAGCACTATCACTGTTGCTAACACTCGCTATGTCACCTACGGCAATGCCAGTAGTGTCAGTACTAGTGTTGATCACCCTCCTGGTGCTTTTAATCTATCGGCACAGTCCGTTAATTGCATGTCATATGCTGCTAGTCCGATGCTACGTGCCATTGGTCCCATTGCTGTTAGGCCCATATCACAAGCTGTTGTTCCTACACTAAGGCGTATACAGGTTGTTAGGGCAATGGATTCTGAAATAAGCTATAGTGGCAACTCTAGAGGTGCGCATGGACACAAAGCTGTGGGCAGGCCAACAATGAGCGTAGGGCAAGGTATTCTCACCAGGCCATATACAGCTGCATGACACAGTGCCGCATAACACATCTTCTGCTGGACTAGGGAATGCACCCTTTAAAAGGTCTATGCAGCTAATCTCCAGGTCATACCCTGCCACGCACATGTCTGATGGCATACCCCTGTATACAACCTGGCCTACACCAGGTAGCGATCCTTGAGTAACTCCCAGTATGGACGCAGCCCTAACAGTCCTCATCCAACTATCGCACTTCTATACGCTGGACACGTTAGTATTCCTAACTGGTGACTCGTTTCTACTTACCACCCCCCATCCGTCCATAGATCCTATCTTATACACAGGATTGCATACATCCACTAGCCTATTATAATCATGGCCACCTATTAGTCTAACTGTACATACTTCATTATACCTCTTGCCAACCCATACTATGGATAATCCTTTATCGTTCATGACACGTCTAAGGGCATCTATTGATATGACATTCATGTTGAGTGCGTTGGACTCATCAGCAGTGTTGCATGAGCTCGCAACAACATCAATATGGATTTAGTTAACTATGATAGAGCTATGATTACAAGGAATTCCCTTGGTAGTGATGGGTACCTATGCTACAATAGAGGCCGAGCATTGGAAGGAATAATGAACATGGGTAATGAGGGTAGGATAGTTAGTAACAGAGGCCAGCTATACATATTTGTGCCTCGCAGTATGGACTGGCCTATACTTGTATCTAAGCCTGCTATGGTAGCGGTGGCTACTGAGATAGGTGCCGACAACGCTACTGTCACTGCCTACTCCATGATGGCTGCCACTGAGTGGGCCTAATGGTGGACAACTACGATATCCAGGCATCTCACCAACGTCTGTATGCTGCGCATTAGGCACATGCGACATATACCGCACTGGCCTTATTGGTATCTCAGGCCTATTGTACATCCCTGGCATATCAAGCCTAGAGTAACACTCAGGGTGCAGGTGGCCTGGCAGAGTGTACAGCTGCCCAGATGGTGTACATGGCCTGGTCAGGATACATTGTTCTACGCTCATTGTTGGCCTGCCCACAGCTCTGTGTCCATGCGCACCTCTAGAGTCGCCACTATAGATTATTCCAGAATCCACTATCCTAACAGCCTGTATACGTCCCAGTGTAGGAACAGCAGCCTATGGTATGGGCCTAACAGCAATCGGACAATGGCACGTAGCATCGGACTAGCAGCATATGACATGGAATTAACAGACTGTGGCGATAGATTAAACCCAGGAGGGTGATCAACACTAGTATCAGCCGTGTCATTGTGGCTACCAGTGCACAGTCAGCGCATATTCCATTGACAGTCATAGTGGACGCAGTGTTAGTGGTGTAGTACGCTATCTTAGTGTCTATATTGCCAGGCACTATGCATGTAGTAGGATTGCGGAGTCCATAGTTGCCTACATCGAGAGTGATGAAGTTGTGTGCTGCACTATACACTGGAATGAGGTAACAGCATCTTCCATATTCTACATGTGCTACGTGAGACCTCACTCCTTGCTTGTTTGTAGTAGCCATCATGTGTACAGTACTCTGTGCTGATCCGCCACTACTGTCGGCTGCAACCTGCTCACCATAGCATATAATGTGCCACACTGGTATTTCTAATGGCCTACGAGCAGATATGCTTATCAATGTCCTCTTGTCACTAGTCAGCATCCATTGAGAATGTGTGGATATTATGCCTGCCACATCGTCATCACATACATGCAATATGCGCATGAGAGTACATGTGTTGTGCCACTGATAGGGCAGTCCTTCACAAGGTTAAGAGTCGAGTTAGATGTAAAAGGAGTGTCCAAATTCAGTATGGCACCCCTCACAGGCAATTGTAGTGCCTTAAAACATGCTCTGAGCCTATTCCATATCTGGTACATACAAGACATGATAAATTGGGACCCTTGAGTCATCTCTATTGACTCAAGTATAGTAGGAGTCATTTCACCCGCACTGCCAGTCTCATAGATTTTAATACATACAGACAGCGCGTTCATGGGAGCATCCTTCAGATCCTTTTGTGCCACTCTGCTAGTCTTGTCTGTCCCTGTTATACATGCATTGACAGCGTGTCCTAGTCTAGGATATGCAGTTCCTAGACTGTAAGACATATTAGCAAAATCATCCCTTCCTGCAGTCTCTGTCGCATAGCACTGTACAACAAGTCTTATAAATTCCACGGCAAGGTCATTCTTCGATTTATACTAGATAACTGTAGGCATCATAACACTAGCAGGTATAACAGCACCTCTGGCACTAGTACTGCATCTAGGCTAGAGTCAGGCTCAATGGAGGCCGATGTATTCACACAAGTCACGCTGGCTATAACAAAGGCTACTGTCACACATGTACTTCATGCCACATCAAAGGTAGAGAGAGCTGAGATTGAGCTGCGGCATGGCACAGGCAGTGAGTCAGACGTGTTGGACGTGCTGCAAGAGCTACTCTCAAAAGTGCCTATATACGGGGATATAAGTGGATATATGGGCTATTCTCTATTGACATCTGCAATAGCCACATCTAAGACTGCATATGATCATAGGTATGCGGATGATAACTCCTGCTTGTTTACTTGTAAGCCTGATGGCAAGAGAATATGGCTATGCAGAATGGGAACTGTATGGCTTATGCTTAGGCCATATCACAGGACTCGAGTAGCTGGTTGGATAGTGTGTGACGCTATATGCGAGTACAAGTCAGCAGCGCCTATACTTGACGTAGAGGCATTGCACCACGGCCCTCTTGTGTTTATTGAAATGTTGGTAGATCCTGATGGTGCTCAGGTACCTGTGGACAACACCATAGAGTCAGCATTGTTATTGTATAATGCGTGCAGAACTCATTACAGATGCCCATATAAACAGGTGTTCCGGTAGGATGCTGAAATACATTGCCAGAGGCACATGTCCCTGACTAAAGGGGATGGCCAGCAAACCTCTGGCTACTCCGCGTGTCCCTCTTCTGGTACTCCTGTCCTCTAGAGATTTTGGCCTTTCTTTGCTGCCAAGAACAGTCAGATCAGCTTCTTCCCCTGCTTGGGCAGATGGACTGGGAGAACGAGTGCGGGGTCCTGTTGCCTCCGTAGTAGGGATCATATACCATACACCTGATCTTGGCGTCTTAGGAGTTCCTGCTTCTGCCTGCCCCTGGGTTTTCTGAGTACCAGCTCCTGATGCTTTCCCCCTGCCCTGTTCTTCTTCCTCATCCTCCTCATCTTCCTCCTTTGAGAGAGTAGGGGTCTCGTCCACTAAGTCATCCTGCTCCCGGGTAGACATGGAGAAATCTACTGACCGCTCTTTCTTAGGACGAGCTGGAGGTTGCTTGGCCTTCAGCCTTCTGATATCTATCTCGCTTGCATTCTTCGCCCATTTGACAAAGGCATGCTTCCCCTTAGAGAAATAGTCTCTCTCCCTCCTCCTGTGCTCCTTGGTCTCAGCATTCATATTACTCAAGCATCCATTCAGCCTGGGGTCCCAAGGGGCAATGTGAGGTGGTAGGATGAGGTAGCGGTCCAGCCCATAGTGGAAGTCATCTGGGTGGGCCTGGTCACACTCTTGCTTCCTGTTAGTGACGGTCATCCACCACCAGTCTGTGGGCTGCTGGTAGTACTGTGGCCCATGCTCAGCCTTTTTCAGCTTACAAGGGAACCAGTGGGAAGAGAAAATCTGCTGCCCTGTTTCCTTGGCCAAGTACTCCCAGCTCCTCTCAATTTCATTGTAGGCTGGCAATAGTGTGAGGTAGAATACTGCATCCTTAAAGCTATCGGGCTGCATGCTGACCATCTCGATGAGTCTACGATTCCCCACTATGCCAGACACTGGTACCGACTTATCTTCCGAGTCATCTGCAAGAAACCGTGCCTGCTCTGCTCTACACCCCACAATTTTGGCATAATCTTCGTAAAGGACCATACCAGTGTGTGTCTCAATGTACGTGTCCAGAGCTCAGCTCCTTCTCTCTGTAACATTTTTTTTCTGTTCCACCTTGTTGATCTCCCGGGCTGCCAATATTGCTTCCTTCAGGTTATGAAAGGTTTGGCCACCCACCATAGTATATCTGTAAGTAGCCAGGCTCTTCTACTTCTCAGCTTCAACCTTCTTTCTTCTCTCCTCCTCTTGTGCCGCCGCTTCCTCTTGTTGTTTCTTTTGTGTATCCTCCTCAGCTTTCCTGAGATTTTCCGCCTCCTGCTCCTTCTTCCTCTGTGCTTCCTCTGCCGCCTCTTGTTGTCTGCAGACCCTTTCTTGTTTTCTCCAGGTGAGGGACGTCGCCGCCAGCTTTTTCTGGTATTGCTCCATTGTCCTCCTGGCTTCTTCTGCCTTGCGCTTTCTGTCTTCCTTTTGTGTGGTGGGAGCCATCCTGCACATGTAACCAGGGCACAAGTTAGTAGGATCTCAATCTTTGTCATAGGAGTTGCAGGAAGAGAAGTAAGTTTGTATTATGATGGCAGGTTTGTTCCTATTTACCTTACAAGGTGGTTACTAGGAGTTAACGGAGCTGTAGTGCAATGAAAAACAAACGGATGAATGTGTGTGCAGGGTGAGTTAAGTGATTTGTTGATGTGCTGGTCCCTTTTCTCATTCCGCCACCTTTGCTTAATGTGGGCCTGGCTGTCACACTTGTCTCTGTGCTGACACTTGACTGTCAATACTTGTTCCTTTCTTGCACACTAACTATCATTTACTGGCACATTTCCCCTCCAACTAAAATGGAAACAAGACCTCCTGTCACCTTCCCATGTCAACTGGAATGACAGTTTGGGAGGTGCCCCAATCGCCCAAAGGTGGAACCGTTTCAACGCCCCTTTGGCATTGGTCAAATGATCTTTAAATTCCCAAGTATCCCCAGAGGCAACGTAACCGTTCTATCTGACCAGGTATTTCATGACATATTTAGATGATCGATGGACAGAGCGAGCGTCTAAAATCTCCTCGACCTCATATTCCTCAGGGTCACCATCCTTGACAGCGGGGACCGGTCCCGGTTGGACAGGTAACTGACCTGTGAACAATGTCTCACCTTTGATGTATGGTTCCACGAAGGAGACATTAAAGTCCGGGTGACCCTTGTATTTCGCTGACATGTTCAGTTTGTAAACATTGTCAGGAGAACAATGCGAAAGTCAGGAAAAGTCAGTCCCCCCTATTCTACTGCATTGTATGATTGCAGGTAGGAAGGTGAGGGCATTTATTCAAAGCCCAGGAAAATCAATAAAATTACGCTAATCAACACCGTTGAGAGCTGACATTTTGAAAGGGCGATTTGGTCAAACTGCATTCTCAACACCTGTACTTGCCTGGTGTGGTCAAGAAAAGCTTGGTCCGGTCTGGGTCGGTCCATATTCGGTGATGTGTTGTGTCGGTCGACTCGTGCGTGGATGGACATTGAAGCACCAACTCGTAGAAGCGCGAAACATACTCCTGAACGCTTCCTCGTTGACGAAGGCGCACCAATAGATCTTGAGCACTAGCCTTGGATGCAATAGGTTGAAATTGCCTCTTCAAGCCTTCAAAGAGCTGATCAACAGTAGCAGGAACTCCAGACAGCTGCTCCTCTCGTCCATACCAAGCTCCAGCACTCTTCTTTGGCAAAGTAATCACAAAGGCGACTTGCCTGTCGGGCGTGAGCGCAAAATACTCCNGCATTCATATTACTCAAGCATCCATTCAGCCTGGGGTCCCAAGGGGCAATGTGAGGTGGTAGGATGAGGTAGCGGTCCAGCCCATAGTGGAAGTCATCTGGGTGGGCCTGGTCACACTCTTGCTTCCTGTTAGTGACGGTCATCCACCACCAGTCTGTGGGCTGCTGGTAGTACTGTGGCCCATGCTCAGCCTTTTTCAGCTTACAAGGGAACCAGTGGGAAGAGAAAATCTGCTGCCCTGTTTCCTTGGCCAAGTACTCCCAGCTCCTCTCAATTTCATTGTAGGCTGGCAATAGTGTGAGGTAGAATACTGCATCCTTAAAGCTATCGGGCTGCATGCTGACCATCTCGATGAGTCTACGATTCCCCACTATGCCAGACACTGGTACCGACTTATCTTCCGAGTCATCTGCAAGAAACCGTGCCTGCTCTGCTCTACACCCCACAATTTTGGCATAATCTTCGTAAAGGACCATACCAGTGTGTGTCTCAATGTACGTGTCCAGAGCTCAGCTCCTTCTCTCTGTAACATTTTTTTTCTGTTCCACCTTGTTGATCTCCCGGGCTGCCAATATTGCTTCCTTCAGGTTATGAAAGGTTTGGCCACCCACCATAGTATATCTGTAAGTAGCCAGGCTCTTCTACTTCTCAGCTTCAACCTTCTTTCTTCTCTCCTCCTCTTGTGCCGCCGCTTCCTCTTGTTGTTTCTTTTGTGTATCCTCCTCAGCTTTCCTGAGATTTTCCGCCTCCTGCTCCTTCTTCCTCTGTGCTTCCTCTGCCGCCTCTTGTTGTCTGCAGACCCTTTCTTGTTTTCTCCAGGTGAGGGACGTCGCCGCCAGCTTTTTCTGGTATTGCTCCATTGTCCTCCTGGCTTCTTCTGCCTTGCGCTTTCTGTCTTCCTTTTGTGTGGTGGGAGCCATCCTGCACATGTAACCAGGGCACAAGTTAGTAGGATCTCAATCTTTGTCATAGGAGTTGCAGGAAGAGAAGTAAGTTTGTATTATGATGGCAGGTTTGTTCCTATTTACCTTACAAGGTGGTTACTAGGAGTTAACGGAGCTGTAGTGCAATGAAAAACAAACGGATGAATGTGTGTGCAGGGTGAGTTAAGTGATTTGTTGATGTGCTGGTCCCTTTTCTCATTCCGCCACCTTTGCTTAATGTGGGCCTGGCTGTCACACTTGTCTCTGTGCTGACACTTGACTGTCAATACTTGTTCCTTTCTTGCACACTAACTATCATTTACTGGCACATTTCCCCTCCAACTAAAATGGAAACAAGACCTCCTGTCACCTTCCCATGTCAACTGGAATGACAGTTTGGGAGGTGCCCCAATCGCCCAAAGGTGGAACCGTTTCAACGCCCCTTTGGCATTGGTCAAATGATCTTTAAATTCCCAAGTATCCCCAGAGGCAACGTAACCGTTCTATCTGACCAGGTATTTCATGACATATTTAGATGATCGATGGACAGAGCGAGCGTCTAAAATCTCCTCGACCTCATATTCCTCAGGGTCACCATCCTTGACAGCGGGGACCGGTCCCGGTTGGACAGGTAACTGACCTGTGAACAATGTCTCACCTTTGATGTATGGTTCCACGAAGGAGACATTAAAGTCCGGGTGACCCTTGTATTTCGCTGACATGTTCAGTTTGTAAACATTGTCAGGAGAACAATGCGAAAGTCAGGAAAAGTCAGTCCCCCCTATTCTACTGCATTGTATGATTGCAGGTAGGAAGGTGAGGGCATTTATTCAAAGCCCAGGAAAATCAATAAAATTACGCTAATCAACACCGTTGAGAGCTGACATTTTGAAAGGGCGATTTGGTCAAACTGCATTCTCAACACCTGTACTTGCCTGGTGTGGTCAAGAAAAGCTTGGTCCGGTCTGGGTCGGTCCATATTCGGTGATGTGTTGTGTCGGTCGACTCGTGCGTGGATGGACATTGAAGCACCAACTCGTAGAAGCGCGAAACATACTCCTGAACGCTTCCTCGTTGACGAAGGCGCACCAATAGATCTTGAGCACTAGCCTTGGATGCAATAGGTTGAAATTGCCTCTTCAAGCCTTCAAAGAGCTGATCAACAGTAGCAGGAACTCCAGACAGCTGCTCCTCTCGTCCATACCAAGCTCCAGCACTCTTCTTTGGCAAAGTAATCACAAAGGCGACTTGCCTGTCGGGCGTGAGCGCAAAATACTCCATAAACCTCTTCACTCCAAAAATCCATTGATGAACAGGCGGCAATCCATGCTCTCCAGTATACACTTCTGGCTTAGGCGCACGCACTCCCGGTTCGGGTGGAATAACTGGTTGCACCACTGGTTGAACATGGATTGGTGGTATAGCAGGTGCAAGTGCCGAACTTGTCGAAGCGGCATTTTCACCAACAACTCGCACGGCAAGTTTGCCGGCTGCGCCAGCAGCGGCCATTCTGGGGCCCTTTCGCCTATCGGCGTTTCCTCCTTTTCGCACATTGAGGGCAGCAAGAGCAGCGTATTCAAGTTGGAAAGCCGTGTGATGGGCAACTATCTAGCACGGTTTGGAGAGAACATTGGTAAGTGACGTTAACACAAAGCTTTGTTACTCTTCCTACCAGTTTTACTCTATTTTTTTTAAGTGCGGGCTCTGTTATTCATGCTATGTCAGACGAGCAAGATATGCGTAAAATGGGAGGTCTAGCCACTTTATTACCTTTTACCTATGCTATGATGCTTATAGGAAGTTTGTCGTTAATAGGTTTTCCCTTTTTAACTGGCTTTTACTCCAAAGATGTGATCCTTTAGTGAAGTGAGTGCACACAAGACTTTATCTACAGCATGCTAACTAAAATTCCTTTCTTGCAAGTCAGGTCTTTTAGAGAGTGCATCAGCATGATTCAACTTCCCTGGTTTGTAGTCGATTTGGACTTGGAACTGCTCCAGCATCTGGCTCCAGCGGTTCTCCCTCCTTGACAGCTTGGACTTCTTCTGAAAGTGAGTCAGAGCTAGATGATCTGTAATCACCTTAAAAGCTTTACCATGTAAGTATGCTCTCCACTGTTTGAGCACATGAATGATAGCTAGCAGCTCTTTATCAAGCACTGAGTAATTAATCTCTGCTGGATTAAATTTCATAGACTCGTACAACACAAGGTGCCACTCCTGCCGTACCTTACCATCCTTTGTGGTCTTGTCAGCAGGCTGCAACAAAATAGCACCCATGGCAAAGTCAGAGGCATCAGTGACTACCTGCACGGGTTTGCTGGGGTCATACACGGCTAGCACTGGGGCAGAACAAAGGGCATCTTTAAGGGTCTGGAAGGCAGCCTGCTGCTCTTCCCCCCACACATACCCTATGTCTTTCTTAGTAAGGTCAGTCAGTTTACTGGCCTTGAAAGAATAACTCTCAATAAATCTCCTATGGTAGTTAGCCAACCCGAGGAAGGATCTAACTTCAGAGACCGACTGTGGTACTGGCCAGTCCCTTATGGTCTGGACTTCTTAGGGTCCACACTGATGCCCTCTTTACTGACAACGTGGCCTAAGAATTCAATACTTTCCTTAAAGAAATCACACTTGCTCATTTTAGCATATAACTGGTTTCTTCTCAGAATGTCCATGACTGTCTTTAAGTGTTCAGCGTGCTGAGCTTGATCTTTGAAGAAGATTAAAATATCATCCAAGAAAACTTGCACAAATTTATCCAAAAAAGGCCTGAAAATGTCATTCATAGCACCCATGAAGGTCGCAGGAGCATTAGTCAGTCCAAATGGCATCACGTTGAACTCATAGTGTCCATACCGTGTGCGGAAGGCAGTCTTGTGTTCATCCCCCTCAGCAATTCTGATTTATGATAACCACTCTTGAGATCAATCGTACTGAACACCTTAGCACCAGACAGGGTATCAAGCAAGTCGATTCTGGGCAAAGCATACTTGTTCTTTACTGTCATTCTGTTCAAAGCTCTGTAATCCACACACATCCGCATACTGCCATCCTTTTTCTTAACAAATAGGATGGGTGCGCCGTAAGGTGATTTACGAGGGGAAATATAACCATTTTCCTCAAGCTCTGCAATCTGTGTTTTCAACTCCTCGCTCTCCACATAAGACAAGCCATAAGTGCGTTGCCACGGTGGCTGATTCCTCGGTAATCGATCAATTCTATGATCTACTTCCCTCTTAGGGGGTAGTCCTGGAGGCATATTAAGTACATCCGTGTACTGAGCAACAATTTTTGCAGCAGTAGGGTGCTCCGGAGGGCTTATCTTTTTCTCCACCACTTCTTCAGGTTGAGGAGGTACCTCTCTTAGCAGCAGACAGAACATTCTGTCTTCCTTCTGGTTCCAGCTTTTGACGAACTCCATTGCATTCAGCAACTTGCATCCTTCTGGAAGCCTCTTCTTTTCCTTCATTTGCCATCCACACAGGACAAGAGGAAGAGCACTGGTGGGTGCCAAGTCAGTCTGCCCATCACTGGCTCCTCTCACTTTAACTGTACCTCTGCTCCAACACACTTCAGCTTGATGTCTATTAAGCCAGGACCTGCCTAGCACGAGATCATAAAAGCCAGTGTTGAGTACCTCAAATGTAAGCGTTTCAGTTAGAACTGCAATGCCAGAACCTAACTGGACCTCAATAGGCTTGGTTATAACTCCTCCCGGGATACTTGAGGCATCTCCAAGGAATATTTTTCTATTCCCTTGGGTGACAGTAGGCAGCCTTAGCCGCTTAACTAAGTCCTTGTGGATAAAAGTATGTGACGCCCCTCCGTCAACAAATGCCCTCACCTTCCTACCTGCAATCATGCAATGCAGTAGGATAGGGGGGACTGTCTTTTCCTGACTTTCGCATTGTTCTCCTGACGTAGCAAAGAAATGTTGGACATCAGGTGGAACAAGAGCATCCAGAGTGTGCACTCTCTGGACGTCTATATTGCTGATGGTCTCCTTTATCTGGTTGTCAGGCATGCATAGTGAATCCAGTTCAGCAGGACCCATAATACCTGCTACGAGGGCAGCTAGTGACAACTCACTATCTCTAGCATCCTCACAGTCAGTAGACTGGATTACTGACTGTTGCTGTCTTTTAAAGGCTGGTCTTTTCTCTCGACCTTTGGAAGGTGCTTGTCTGGACACTGCTCTCTGAAGTGACCTGGCTGCTGGCAATGGAAGCAAATTGACTTTGCTGAGGCTGGTCTCGGCTTAGTCCTACCACCACCTCTTCCATAGCCACCTCGAGAGAAACCACCTCTCCCTCTAGACTGCATAGCATTGTACTCATACCCATATTCATCACCCTGATCATCCTCAGCCTGGTCTTCTTCAATTGCATTGTAGGAACCGTGGGGCTTTTTGACAACCTTAGACACCAAAGCATTACTCTGGCGCTTGCTGCTGATCCCAGGCATCAGCATCCTAGATCAAGTCAGCCAATTTCTCATACTTCTTCTCAGCGAAATGACCAAAGACTTCGAATTTCGAGCCATACCTGAAGTATGCTATCCTATACCATTCTGGCAAGTCTGGCTGTTTCATCATGTTCTCCTGGAAATTTTGAGCAAACTCAGCAAGTGAAGTGGTCTGCTTCAGTGTGAGGGAGATCATTGCATAGATAGCTTTCTCCTGCTGGTTGATAACATCAAACTTCTCATGCAACTTTTCCACAAACTCTACCCACGTAGGGTCACCGAGTTGCCGAGCCTTACGCTCTCCTTTCCAGTAAAACCACCAGTCTGCGGCACTGCCTTTTAGTAGCGCACCGGTGTGCCTGACCTTCTCGTATTCTTGCAGCTCTGGGTAGATCTCCAGCCACTGCTTAACATCAGCAAGAAACTTGATCAGGTAATATTTTCTGCTTCCCTCAGGATCATATTCCTGGGGAGGTTTTGGCTTGGGCTTACTAGGCCCTCGGCCACCACCACTAGTGGTTTGAGACCCCAGTTGGTCTCTGTCCCGCAGTAGGGACATTATGATTCTTTTGTCCTCCTGCTGGGACTGATACATGGTCGCCATTTGCGACTGCATTTGAACGAACAATGCTCCCAAGTCTACACTCTCGGGTGGTAGTCTAGCAAATGCAGCAGCAACATTGGCATCTACTCGCTAAGTGGTGTCCTCAACAGTCCCTCTCGCTCCTGCAGCAGCAATTCCTGCCGCATTCAGCTGGTCACGTATTTGACCTAGGGGTACATTGGGTTGTACAGCAGGAGGTGGGTTAAGAACATCGGCCCTGGATGCCATAAGTTCGTCAACCGTACGCTCGTCAGCGGGCTGTCTTTCCCTCCTTTCCGTATCCTCAGCAGCCTTTGCTAATTGTTCAGCTAATCTAGCTCTCTCCTCCTCAGCTTGCTGTGCTGCGACTGCGGCAATAGCAGCTGCCTCATCTGCAGCCTCTCTAGCTGCAGTATCTGCCACTGCTTCAGAATAGGTACGGGTTCCCGCTACATGGCTTTCCGCCTGGTTTTTGACATTCTCGTTATCCTGGTTCTCCATGTCTTGGGAGTTGCTATTTTGAGACCTTGTCCTTACCATACAAAGAAGACTGTGATAACCGCTTTGATACCACTGAAATGAATCGACTTACCAAATAGGCGATTAACAATTAATAAAGATCTTTATATCAGGAAGTAATCTTAATGGTATTTTTTGTTAACTGGTTAAACGGCAAAAGGACAACACACTAGCACTG
Organism: Mesotaenium endlicherianum; assembly: GCA_009602735.1. Classification (NCBI taxonomy): domain Eukaryota; kingdom Viridiplantae; phylum Streptophyta; class Zygnematophyceae; order Zygnematales; family Mesotaeniaceae; genus Mesotaenium; species Mesotaenium endlicherianum. The sequence continues at coordinate 45,003 of WELA01006056.1, forward strand.
AACAATACTCGTAAGTCAAATGCAAGTAAACTAGCATCAATAATGCAATCAGTAAAACTCATACATAAGCAAGGTTGGAAGACAGTGCGTATCAATGGCTTCTCGCCTTGGATTCAGATCTCTCTCAGTAAGCTGTACAAGAGAGTTGGCCTTGTTTCCGAATGCCGAACTCGAGAGCAATGCCTAGCATATGTACATGGAATGAGTTTACTGTTCAACGGCCAGTGCAATGGCACCGCCTACCCGGGAGTTAACCACGTTGGTAGGACCTCGGTTAACCAAATCCACCGCCATCTCCCATTATCCCGAATAGCCATCCATCATAGGGATGTCATCTGGCCATTCATCTAGCATATCATACTTAGATGCATATTGAGGCAGTTTGCTGCTACCGAGTACGGAAGTCAGCTGGCTGTCAAAGAATGTGTCAGCAAGCTGACTTAAGTAAACTTCAGCCTGCTGCTACCGGCTGAGTCATTAAACTGATAATAAATATTAAGTCCAGCAGACCGATTATCAACTAGAGTTCAATAGTCTGAACTTAAATGAATAATCTCCTTAAATGAATATTATACCTAGTTATATACTGATTCATTACAACAGCTTTAAGAACTCTACATCTCATAACAAGTTCAAGGCCATGTATAATGAGGTGGAGAGGAGGAGCTGGGAGTTCTTGGCCAGGGAAACCAGTCAGTTGGACTTCGCAGGGCACTGGTACCCTTGTACTCTGAAAAGGACAGACCCATCCTTCTTCCAGAAGCCCACCGATTGGCGGCGGATGACCATCAACATGAGGGACCAGCAGAATGATAGGGCAGGGGAGGAAGATGTCCTAACAGACCTACAGGGGAACATAGTATTGCCTCCCCACATTGCATCTTGGGACCCAAGATTGGATGGAGTAAAAGACTGCATGAGTCAAGAAATGCAGCAGGACAGGAGCAGGGCCCGCGAGGCATTCTCTAAAGGGAAGCATGCTTATGCCAAATGGGCAAGCAAGCAGGGAGAGAAAGACCTGTATGCGATCAAGACTCAACAGCCTCCACCAGCACCCAAAAAGGGAAGGTTGGTGGGGTACTCTTTTTCTCGGGCAGAGCTGGAGCAGCTGACAGTGGAGACCCCAGCAGCCTCAGAGGAGCCGGGGGAAGAAGAGGAGGAGTCAGAGGAAGAAGAGGAGGAAGACGAGGAAGAGGACACAAGCCCCGCCGTGATCCAGACACCTGCCACATCCCTTGTAATAGAGAAGACTGGGTTAGCCAGGGTAGACACAGCTCTACACCAGCTCGCTGAAGAGTAAGATATCACCTGGCTGGGAACTGCCGGAGGACAAAGTCCAGTTGCAGGCTTAGAGACCTAGTCAGACAGGGTAGACAGGAGGGTTGCCAGAGAAATAGCCAGAGGCCTGCCAGCATCTCCCTTGCAGAGAGGACATGTGCCCTTGGCTCATGTCATACAACATCCTTCTGGGATGCCGGTATATGTACCTGTCAGTTTGAGGGATGCTCAGGAGAAGGCTGCCTCTCTTCAGGTCCAGACTGTGCAGGAGGAGACAGCCCAGTTACTACGTTCTCCCCTTGATTCCCCGTACTTGAAGCCCCCAGGCATCAGGAGACCCCAAGACGGAAGCAGGTTGTCTGGTTCTCGGTCTCGCTCCCCTGACCGTAGAGCCCCAAGAACATCTCCTTCATAGGGGCAGTAGGCTGAGGGGAAGGAAATTAGTACCAGGGTTACGCCGTACGCTTGTTCGCTTAGTTCGACTAATACGCTAGTTCGCTTAATTCGCCGCATAAAAATTATGGCTAGTTCGCTTAGTACGCCAAGTCACGACGTCGTCGACGTTATGTAGCGCTGACGTCGATGTTCATTGTCGGTTACGCGTGCAAAAGTACAACGTCATGGCAGTCAGCTTTTTGATCAAGACTGACTGCTTTTTTCGACTGACCGGATGCGTTCACTGCCGTCCGGAAATTTTTTATATGTTTCACCTCTACACGGTTGCCAGCAGGCGGATGTGAAACCCCGTCACCTAATGTAAGGAGCGGAGCCTAACCAGATTGCCAAAGACACAATTTTAGGTTGCAAGGTGGGCTTGTATACTCAGGTAAATGGTAACCCGTCACTTTTTATTTACCTTCACTAAAACTACTCACGCGAGTACAAGATGGGCATTACCATTCACATTGTTGTACGCAACCTCCCTCTCTAATTTCCACACACCAAAAATGTTCGTTCGGTTCTCCTCTAACTTTCACACAAATGTCTTGCTTTTATTATGATGACATATCTTTAATTTGTCATGACACATCCTTTTCATAAATAAACTCAAAGATTATGCCTAACTTAATGACAAATCATATGCACCAACTTACTTAATGGGAAATCATACGCCGCAACGGATGAGTTTACGACAGCTTCTTATCTATGTGTGTGTCATGACTCCAAATTATGTATACATGGAATGGACACTCTAATTTGAATTTATTGGCTCAATATTTATATGAATATGTCATGCACACTCCCTAGTGCACCACATTTTCCCCTTCTAATGAGCACTTAATGCAATGTACATCATTCACAAAATATGCAACATTGCATCAAGATTTAGTGTACCAAATAGATTCAAATTTCAAAAGAGGTTGACTTCTTAAACATTACATTATGTACATGCTACTAGCTAGCTAGCGACATTTAGATCTTGCTCTTCTTCTTCCTGCAGCTGCAGCACTAGGAAGCTCCTCCACCTCCTCTTCCTCTACTAACAATTACTAACATACAAACATGCACATGACCCTCACACATAGGCATGCACACACCCCCGCACGTGCGCATGCGTACATACCCGCACCCGTGCACGCACACACAGACACACACACACGCACACGCACACGCACACGCAAGCGCGCATGCGCACAGGCGAACATGCAGAGACACACACACACAGACACACACATACCTGCCGCGCGCTCTCGCCCCCGCAACATCTTGCCTGCACAAACACACACGCACATACGCACACACGCACAGACACATGCACACATTGAAAGAGGGAGAGAGGCTAGCACTCCCTCCCAAGTGCCCACGCACGCACATGACACGTACACAATTAGGCATGCACTCACCAACACTCGTGGCCGCTGTCGTCGACCCCCCCCCCCAAGAAGCTAGACCAGAGTAGGGCAGCCATAGGCGTTGCCCCACGCAGGCAGTTGCAAGCAGGAAACCAGCCCCTGCATGTCACTTGCGCCAAAGCCACGCAAAGATAAGACCAGAGGGGAGCATTTGCTGTCGCAACACCCCCAAGAGAGCCCTTGAACCGCCCCCCAACCCGCAGAAAACTTGAATGCAGGCAGCCGCAGTCCCGCACATTGACTGTGAGCAACCCATGCCCTGAACAGCCCCCCTTCACACACGCCAGACCAGGTAGTGGGCCACCGCTCCCATCGCCCTGCACACACAGCTCCCTGCACACAACCCCCCT